>JAUZSZ010000132.1:18795719-18806024 GCA_034780575.1 Labeobarbus marequensis
GGGGCCTCCTGAGGAAGGGGCTCTTTTCTCATAGGGCTGTGGGCTGGGGCTCCAGGCAGTTTCCATGGAAACAGCTGCGGCACCGAGCTTTGGGATTGCTCCTATGTGTGTGGAGACAATATTTTTATTTATTTGCCATTGGCTTAAGTAGGTTTAATGGTCCACTGCAACCTGTACTGCTGATTCAGTGATAACAGGTAAGGCCTGACAGTTTGAATCCTTTGGTTGTTTTTAGGCTTTTCACACCCAGTGATCTTCATAAAAGTCTGATTTCTGCTCAGAATAAGTCAAAACAAATTAGAACTAAACTAATTAAAGTGCACTTCTGGTCAAAAGTTTAGAATATTATTATTATTTTTTTTACTGCTTTTGAAAGATTATTAAAAAAATTGTGCTTAGCAAAGTTGTTCATTTTAAATCAAAACAGTAATACTGTGCAAAATGATTACTATTTAAAATAACCATTTTTTTATTCAAATATATTTTTAAATGTGATTTATTCCTTGTGATAGCAAAGCTGAATTTTCAGCAGCTATTACTCCAGTCTTCAGTGTCACATTATTGTTCAGAAATTGTTGAACTATACTGATTTGCTCTTCAAGAAACATTTCTTATTATCAGTGTTGGAAACTGGGAAATATTCAGCTTTGCATTCACATGAACAAGTTACATTTTAAAATTTAGTCAAATAGAAAATGTCATTATTTTGAATTGTAATAATGGCTTTGGCAAGCATAAGAGGTTTGACGTTTTGGCCAAACTAACCCACCACAACGGTCAAGCAGAGCCTGTGGACTCTATCATCAAATTAGCCAAAATATTTAATAAACCCATATGTGAGTGGCAGAGAATATGCAGTACGTCAATGATGGACGTTTGAGTGTACAGAAATCATCTGAGCTTTCTGGCACAGATTCTCTGTGGCTGATTATCCTTCTCTGAAGAATTTTCCATCTCTCCTGCATGTGGTTAATGTGCAGTCGCGTACAGGGCCGTTCTTGGATGGATGCTGCATGTGTCAGTTTCTGCCAGGAATAGTAGCCAGCAATACCAGATTTTGTGTACCATTTTCCTGCCAATGTAACTTGGGAGTCTGCTGCACAAGCTTGTTTTGCCAGCCTGAAATTTGCCTAAATAAACCCAGTGTAGTTCATTTTGAAGTCTGCAAAGACATGGGTCAAGTGTCGACGAATATATATATATGATGTTATCTGTATTGTTACAAGCTTTTTGTGCATGCTTATGCATGGATTTTTGTAATGTTAGATGGTTGTGTGTGTAAACTGTTTTTGGTTTGTTCACAGGTCGCTGCATTACAGAGGCAGGTGTTTGACTTTTTGGGATATCAGTGGGCTCCCATCCTTGCCAATTTCCTCCATATCATGGCCATCATTTTGGGAGTGTTTGGAACTGTGCAAATCCGTTCCAAATATCTTATACTGGTAGGACAAAAGAGCATGTTTGTTTTTGCTCACATTTTGCACATACAGATGAAAATGTTTTGCTATTTGCATTGTCTTTATATGTCTCATATGCATTCATTAATATTATATTTTTATATGTGCACATATATGCGTGTCTGTCACTTTCAGTATGCTGTGTGGCTTGTGGTCTGGGTTGGCTGGAACTCTTTCATCATCTGTTTTTACCTGGAAGTTGGTCACCTGTCACAGGTAGGTGATTTACAGCGCTGGTCCAGACTCCAGTCTATGAGAAGTCATTGTGTAAATACACCTAAGAGTCTGATTAAATGTTTTATGCTATCTTATGCTTTGTTATGCTTAAATCTTAGAGTCAACATGAAACGGCACTCATAAACCATTTTACTACTGTATTTATCAGGAAAAGGGCATTTCAGTTGATTTATTTTTATATTGATCCTGAAAAGTGGAAGTTTATCCTTTAACTTGATCCGTAACGACGACAGGGCTTCTTTGTAATCTTTAAATTAAAATATTTAAAGATTACAAGGAACACAAACATTTTTCCTTTGGGAAAACTAAGAATTTGGATTACAGGGTCAGTGTTGAGTTCATGATTAAGGGATTTTGGTTTTTTAAAAACTGTTTGTGTTCTGCTGTAGGACAGGGATTTCCTAATGACATTTAACACATCGCTTCATCGTTCCTGGTGGATGGAGAACGGGCCTGGTTGCTTAGTTACTCCAGTGCCTGACTCACCATTGGCTCCTCAGGATCATCATGTGATCACTGTCAGTGGCTGCCTGCTGGACTACCAATACATAGAGGTGGTCAGCTCAGCCTTGCAAGTGTTTCTTGCAGTGAGTACTTACATGCTTTTTGTTTTTTTAAATTTACAAAAGCGTATTTGAATGTTTGGCAGAGAAATAGGATGACTGATTGGCTGTTGACATAGTTTGTTCTGCATTACAGCTCTTTGGATTTGTTTATGCCTGCTATGTTAGTAAAGTCGTCCTGGATGATGAGGACAGCTGTAAGTATTCTGGTCTGTTGTTTGAACCTGAAAGTGAATTACAGCGACATTAAAGTGTTTGAGTTTTGATTCCTCTCTCTCTGTTGCAGTTGATTTCATTGGGGGATTGGACTCGTATAATTACCAGCCTCCACAGAAGAGTTCTCACTTACAGCTGCAGCCTCTCTATACGTAAGTACACAGCTCCATTAAATTACGCATTTTCAGTTATCAGAACCACTCTTTATTTAAAAATGTTACTCTTTCAAAATATAGTATAGTATAGTTTTTAAATGTAGTGTGTAAAGATACGGTGTGTAAAGTTCACACTGGAAAACTAGCTTATAACTTTCTTTTTTTTTTCTTTTTATTAATTTAAAAATGTTTTCTAATTTTTATTATTTTATATAATTTATTTTATTATTTATATTGTACATGGAATAACAAGTGCACAAATAAATTCTGATATATTATAACCCCAATTAACAAAACCCAAACCAATTCCATTCAATACAGCAGGAAAAATAACACGTAATGACACAAATACAAATTTAAAAATAATGTCAAAAAAAGTAAATAAAACATAAAGGGGATGAGGTGTTCAGATATCCTGTCAGCCAGGACATTATATAAAAAGTGATGCAATACGTTATCAAAGATGCATTATGGAACGATGAACATTTTTTTTTTTTAAAGTAGTGTCATGTTGTTGTTACATAGCATTGCTTGTTTAATTCAGCAAGTGGTGTGGGGGAAATGTATTTTCATTTGTTAATGAATGAATTTATTCTTTTTTATTTATTTATTTTTTTGCTTTGGTATTTTGTGTAAAAATGCCTTAATTAGATGGGCTATCATTTATAAGTCAAGAAAAATGTTAAAAAGGGCTGCTGATAGTCCTTGGGATATAGAATTCATTGTAGTGTGCTCTTTTGTATACTGCTCATTTTGCCATATATGGTCATTCTGCTGTTGAACATTTGCATACTGTCCACAGTATACAAACTATGTACCATAAAAATAGTGCGAGTAGTATGGTAGTACTTCAAACAGCCCATTTCTTTTGAAACCTCACTCCGTGTCTTTTCTTCATTTTTTAACTTTTTTTTTTACATATATACATTTAGGCCTGGATAGAAACCAGAGGAAAAACCCACCCTCAGAGGAAAACAGCTGCTTATCTCTGAGAGATGAAGTCCTTTGCATTGTGGGAAATGTTCTACCAGCTTCAACGTCTGTGTCTCTTGAACTTTGTCTCCCTCTATTGGAGAAAATCTATAGTGCAGCACCAGCCAGAGTTCTAGAGAGAGAGCAAGCATATGGACAGGACCACAACAAGATGCTTAAAGCCTCATTGAGACAAGCATTATTGAATAGGACTTGAAGACAGAAACAGATCTTCTGTGTGTGTGTGTGTGTGTGTGAGAGAGAGAGAGAGAGTGTGTGTGTGAGAGCACATAGGCCTTTGTATATGTTTGTGTATTCACAAGGTGGCCAACCTTTGACCCAGGCAATCTTTGAACACATTGGTGAGTGTGTGTGTAGGAGAAAGATTGTTTATACTCTGATATAAGACACTATAATGTAATGTGTTAGATGAATGTTTTAGGTTGGGTAGATGTGTATTTGGGGAATGCTGTAGGACTTTGTGCATGTAAAACCTCATGATAGAGGAGTTGTGCCTCTGGGTGGCCCACATGTGTCTGCGTGCATGAATGTGTGTTTCTGATTGTGTCGATGTACACGGACTACAAGTTTTGATATGTACTTATTCACCTAACGCATAATGTGACTAGCCATAAATGTTTATTTGAACACAAGCTTAGAATGAATGTATGTTAATGTACAATACTTGTTTCAGGAAGGCTCTGTTTGTATGAGTGAGGGAGAGAGAGTATGGGTGCGAGAGGGACACACCTGAAGGGTGGGACAGTTCAGCATAATAAACTCTTTCTAGATTATTCTTTGTCTTGTTCACTTCTAAATGCACCACAGAGGGCTTGTGTGAAATAAAACACCATTTTTATATGGATGAGGATAAAAAGCCTTGTTTTCACAGGGCTAAGTATATAAAACTAGTGCCCCCTAGGGAGAGCGGTGAATCAGATAGGAAGACAGTGGACAGACCTGTTTTTTCTCATTGAACGTCGTTTGAAATAGCTCGCTCGCAGCCAATGTCTTCCTGCTCTTTACACAAAGGCAGTTAAGTAGCTGCTCACATTTCAAACAACCTGTTATTTCAGAATGAGTGCTGTTTATAATGAGGAACATGCGTCTTTTCGACTAACTCAGTGGTTTGTGTAGCTGTTTGTAGAGAGAAAAGAAACATTAATTGATCCCACTGGTAAAATGTGTGACCAAATTTACTTTCAAAGCAAGACACTACAGGCAAAACCTTTTTTATTCACTAATCAATTTTGGACTATTTTGCTTTCGTAACATGTCTTCCCTCAGACTAGTGGAACGAAAACATCCAAAATACACATTTAAGTGTTATGCCCTTTGTTTATTTGCAACTGTAGATTTCAATTTCAGTACATGACTGTACTGTAAAAACTGTAGTATGTCAACAAAAAGAAACAAAAGTGTTGAACCTTGCTTTTAATGTTCAGATTTCTGTTCTGGAAATGTATGCAAGTTAAGTGCATATTTAAACATAACATTTCAGAAAACTTGTAATACAAAACGATCATCTTAATATTATATGAATAATCAACTGGGGAAGTATGGTGATATCTATTTATTATATTTTTACACTATTCACCTAACCAGCTGTCACTAATAGAAGCATAACAATCCCTGAAATGCAATACACATACAACTACAATATATTCATTTGTTAAAGGGTCTGTTATTAACACATTATTAACATTGAGATTATACCGCATGTGACAGTGATCACATTTCGAACAACAGCTGTTTCATTCCCAGGAGAGTAATTAATAATTGTGTTTTTGCAACTTTCTTTGTAGAAAAAAAATGACCAAATTTACTTTCAAACAGTTACTAACAGTCTGCAACACATAAAGGCATGTGAAATATACCATAATACTCATGCAGCTACAAATTGTGAAACATACAATAATTAAACTATCTAGTAGGCTATTCATGATATTAACACTATTTTTAAGGCAGGCTACTGAGATTATAATTCATGTAAACATGTCAATTGTTGTTTGATTCACATTTCAAAATTGTAGACTTATAAGTAGCCTATATTAAAAAGAACATGTTTGGTGTTTATTTTGATAACAATTAATAATATAATAAATTGAATTAATTAATTTAAGTTTATTAATTAGACACCTGTGACTGCATTTCATTGTATCTTATTTTATAACACTGCTACAACTGGCCAATAGGGGGACAAAAATCAGGCCAGGTATGACTATTGGCTATAATGGTGTAAAACACGTGCTCACATTTGAAACTGAGATTAAATGGGTTAAATCGTGGCCAAACAAGATTTAAACACTTCTGCTCTTATAAATGGGAACAAAACCCAGTACTTTACTTTCAAAAGCCGGCATTGGCTCACTGTTGTAGGGATGCATGTCACATTATGAGGCGCCTGTAAATCTGTACATTGTTGTATGTGTCTCGAGCACAACAAAGCACGACACTCCCCTCTTGGCGCAACGAACCGCACGCGCTCCTTCTCATTCTACCCATGATGCCCCGCGCGCGTCTGCTTGGATCGAGCCGCCATGTTGTCGGTGTGAAAGCTAGGGAGCTGCTGCGAACCGGGGCTGAAATCCGTCACCATCCGCATCCTCCACCTGTGAGTAACCCTCTTTTCCGAAACCGATTTTTCATCCGGAACCGTTTTAGCTTATTGCGTGGTCATATTTCGGCGTTATGAGATGTAACGAGTGATTTTGAGGGCTTTGTTGTAAGGCAGCGGCTCCCCCTCCTCTCCCCGGTCTTCCTCCTGCTGTAGTGCTCTTCCTGTCCAGACGGCCCGGGCCTTTTGTTAACGGGAAGAGGACCTGTAGAATAGCGCAGAGCCGGCCCGCGGACTCACAGGTACCGGTTCGTGCGTTTCACATAAACGTTTCTATCGGTTTCCGTTGGAAACCAGCATTATTTAAGCGTATAGACCGTGTAACAGTCATTAAAGCGTTTCAGCAAAGCCTTGCCAGACAGTTCCGCCCCTCACCGATTCCCATGTCTTGAATTAATGGGTGACAATTCACATAAACGCGTCTATTTCACGACGGTCTGATGTCAACGGGTTCATGTACACCGTTAGTGACAGCGAACGCTCTTCCTCGTCCTGCTGTGGTTTGCTAGGGGGCAAAGGCCCACGTCTTTTGTTACCTGTTTGTGTTATCGTGATGCAAACGCATGCTTTAGTCATGGGCAACCAGTTACAGTATCTCTACCCACTTCCGGGAGGTATGCATACAGCCGCCCGAGCTCGGGAGCGCTTGTTTCCGGGTGTCTCTGGCGCTTGGGCCATGTAATGGCGAACCTGATCAGGCAGCAGGCGACTGTAAAGTGCATGTAATCTGAGGACAATGGCTGTGTCTGAAAACTTTTTTAGGCGTCATATTCGCCTGCAAATGTCGATGCAGGCAGTTTAATAGCTTATGAGACAGCCAATATGTCAATATTGAGTACAACAGTGTCCACCCACTTTTTCAGTGGCTTTGGTACTGGTATTATTTTCCCATAGAGATAAAAAAAGACTGAGTTAGCATAACTTTTTGATTTGGATAAACAAAAAGACAACTGGGGAAAGAACTACAATCCTATCCCAATCCCATGAGGCATGTAATCAAATAATAAAAAACAACAACAGAGAAATGTAAAACTATTTATTTAAAGATGCTGAAAAATTATGTGGTTTCTATATATAATAATTTAATGCAAAATATGCATATAATACATACAGATGTTTAAGTATTTTGAAAGCTTAAAGAGGTTGTCTACATAAATCGCAGTGCTTCATAGGAGTAGGCAGGCACTAAAGTGTTTTTTTTGGTTGTTTTGATTCTCTGATTGGTGGAGATTTTTTCAGAATCATGTGTAATGTAGTTTCTTGCTAGGATTCCTGTTGTTAACCATAATGATTTATGAAATAAGATGTGAAGGTACAGGATAATAGTTATAGCAAAGCATATACCAACCTCGTAGCTTACAATAGGCCTGCCGTCATTAGTTTGGATGTTATTGTTAAAAATCAAATTAATATAAATAAAATTTTATATTAATATAAAAATAAAATTACATTATGGAGAAAATGAATGGGGTTTTTACTTCTTGAAACTGGCTGTTGCACTCTATACCTGGGATGTGAGTATCAGAGAAAAAAATAGTTGTTAGGTTCAATAGAGAGGCTAATAAGGAGGCGTGTGATGAATGTGAAGGGGAGTTTCGGTTTGATCCTGCACTTGGGGAATTTCTGTAGCTCTCATGGTGGGATTTTACTTCTTTTCCATTAAGTCACGAGTGTGGGAGTTTAGTGTGTTTTTTCCATATGCAGGTGTTGTGAAGCTTAGATCAATGGTTTTCAATTGGTTTTGCTTCAGAACCCAAATTTTCCCTTGGATAACCCAATATAACCCATTTTATATAGTCAGACAGAGTCATATTTTCTTTTACCTTGCATTGTTTTGTTTATGTTGTTTGAGGATGAGGGCATATCATATAACTTGTTGATGTGGGTATACGTCTCATTTCTGCCAAGTAATGGATGAATTTGTGCCAAAATGCTGTCGAGTTTGATTGACATCAGCAACAGAAGATATGGGAACCATTTTCATTCACCTTTTATTTCTTGTGCTGCCCTAACAAGCTAGTTTAATTACATTTAGGCCCCATTCACATGGAGACGCATTTAGCTTTATAAGTAAAAAATTTTGTATCGTATCGGTGTTTCATCCAGATGGATCTGGCGTTTTTGGAGCCTGAAACCAGGTCCCAAAGTGGATAAATCTGAAAACGACACCTTTTGTGTTTTCGTGTGTACAGCCAATCTGTATATTTTGTGAAATGATGTCGTCGTCACCCCACGTCTTGTCCCTAGTCAGACACTGCTATGTCACGTAATAGCAACAACAATGGCAGACAACATGCTTGTGTTCGTGCTGTAGAAGCTAATGTGCCTATTAGCTTCACTAACTTTAGTAGTTTTTCTTGTTGCTACATCGTTGTGAGTCAGTTTCAGTGGTTTCATGTGTACGCAGATATTTCTTGAGACGGTGGCGTGTTAACAAAAGAATGAGGGGAAAAAAGATCGGATAGGAAAAGCTCTGGCTTTGTGTGTATGGGCCACTTAGAATAGTTTTATTTGTCTGCTGATTGTCACCCACCAGTTAAGAACCACTGGCTTAGAAGTCAACAAGTTGGTGATATTATAAATGTTAAGCTTAAATCTTTTAGACCTTGATGATCCTGGTGAAGTCATGAAGCCAACCTCATCTCATGGGAACAACGTCATTGTTTTGCCAGGTGGTGATTTTGTATGTTTTCGTGCTTTGATATGGAAACATAACATTTTTAGAAAAAAACCTAGGCTAAGTATGAAGGTCCTTCCCTAAACCTAACCGTCAGTAGGGCATTAGCAGATCATACGAAAATGTACAAATAAGTTGGTTTCAAATTCATACAAATTAGTCACCAATTCGCCAAAATGTAAAATAGTTGCAAATTGCAATGAGAGTGTGATTCATGAAGCCGTCCTGTGCTAGTTTCCCCATAGGCTTCAACCTGTGTCATGTCATAAATTTATTTGACTCATAGTTTTGACTCGCCACGCCCAATAGGCTAGTTTATTGGACCATGATTATCATTTAAAATAGGTGTGGGATGAATTTTGTTCTGATGCGGAGAGCCCTCTTTGTTACTAGAGTTTTGTGCGCACAGTTATCTCAGTCTGTTTAAACAGTGTGTTGCTTCACCCTGTGTACCATCTTGATTTGAAGCGCAGGGCATTACTTCATCTATGTGTACAGGATTACACCTAATGGGGATCTTGTGCAGGTGTATAATCTAGCTGCATTGCAATTACAGCGTTTGATGTTCCAAGGGACAAATTAGAGAGGAGACTTTTAAAATATGTATGTGGTAACTGATAGGTAGAGAGCAGAAAATAGGGGTTTTGTTTGTGTATGGAGTGGACATTACCTATATCCAGTGCTCCGGTTTTATATTATTACCGTTTTAAATTAGTTTTTACATTTGAATTGAATTTTACAGTTTTTTTAAAACATAAGTTTTAAAAATATTTTATTTCAGTTAGCTTTTATAAATGTTTTTGTTTTTGTAGGAGTTAAGTATAATAACCCTGCCTATATCTAATGGTAAGAGGTCTGTTTCATTATGTTAGTGATGCTGGTTTCAATCTCTATTTTATTTATTCTTAATTTTTAATTTGATGTTAAATACATATATTTAATTGTACAACCTTGTGTGTGATTTTAAAACAGGAGCTGAATGAATAGTCTGGAATTTGGCACTGAAAATCGTTTTGCGTTTTCATGGGCAACTAGCAGTTTATCCAGGTTGTTTTAAAAATCCAGCCATTCTTTCAAGTCGGATGACTGGTCTGACTTGCCTTAGTCACAGTTTAAATTGAGAAATTTAAACTGATTGAGGCTTTTGACCCAGTATGATCTTCTAGACAGTTGGTGTGCCAGCTTCCAAAACCTCTGGTACTAATGGAGCCAACAACAAATCTGTGGTCCTTTCAAACAGTTGTTAGGGTTACATGACACAGCGTCTTTTAAAATGTTGGTTGTTTGTTCTTAAACTCTTAACATTTGTGTTGCTTCAGTATTCTTTCACCAGCATTGCAATAACTTTCATATTTGTATTGCATATTCTAAATACACAAATTCTTCTGCTTCCTTCCTACTAGTGATGAAA
>JAUZSZ010000132.1:19196432-19209535 GCA_034780575.1 Labeobarbus marequensis
GACTGGGCAACATGACCAGCCACTACACACCCTTTAACATGAAGTCCTATCCTGATGCCTTGGGTAATGCCTTCACCCCTAGTGACCCAGACTGCCTAGACCCTTCCACCAATGCCAACCTGCTTGGCAACATTATGGCCTGGTTCCATGATATGAATCCACAGAGCATTGCTCTGATTCCCTCAGCCACCTCAGATGCCAGTCCTGAGCCACCCATTTTTGGAGAGGGACAACCTGCCAAAGCCCAGGACGAGGAGAATGAGGTGGGGAGTCCTGAGCAAGGTTCCCTATCGCTGATGAAAGAGAACACAGAGGTGTTGGCATCTCAACTTTTGGAGCTGGAATGTGTGGATGATGCACAACCTCCTAAAGCAGAGCAAGACTTGGAGGGTTTGGGCAGCAGTGTAGATCTCACTAGCGCAGTTTGTCCTGAGATGAGTACTGACCGGGATCCACAGGTAACTGACCTCTCCTTAGAGTGGGAAGAAGAGGTGCACCTAGTGTAAGGGAAAAAGTTTTATTATGTTTACCAACTGAGTGCTCTTATTGTGCCAAAATACTAAATAAAAGCAGAACTGCTTGTCCAGAAATGGAGAAGAGTAAACAAGTCTACATTTAGCATAAAATTTAGAACCAACTGAAACTGTACGTAAGTAAAAATCAGTCCTGGTGGCCTTAGAAACATGAAATGGTTTAAGCCGAAAAGTTGTATACGGAATTGGGAGTTTGAATGGCTGAGTGACCCAGAAATGATTTAGCATTCAAAAATTACAAACATTTTAGATCTTGAATGGGTTCTGCATAAAAATGTGTTGTAAGGCTTAAATAAAAGGTCTTTATTTTGTGTTTTAAAAGCCATAATATTGAGATGGTTAGGGCGCTAATTATACTAATTGCTAACTTTAGGGACGTTTATGTAGAATAATCTGGATTTCTTAATATTAGAAAGACAGTAAGAGCAAATTTACATGCATACCTGTTGTGAGTAGTCAGGTGGAAATTTTGTGTAAGAACCAATTCTGTGCACATAAGAACACGGTTTTAAGTGAATGTTGCAAAGTGTTAAAATCACAATGAAATGGAACTAGCGACAGGTATTTTATTCCATATTGTGGTGTATATCCGAGTGAAATGGATATTTGGAAAAGAAAAAAAATGTTAGGTGGGGTCTTGGTTATATCCTTTGTTGTGTTGATTTGAAGGAGGCAGATCTAAATAGCTTGCAGTCGATTGTAAGAAAGAGGCAAGGTTTATGTACACTAAATTATTGGAGAAATTAACATACATCATCATAGAGATGTCTCTCATTTTCACTGGAAGATCCCATTATGACATTTCGATTAAGAATTACAAGGTTTTAGTTTCAAGCCAAGCGAGGCCACTTGGGCCATCTCTAGAAATCTTGCTGTGGATGCCATGAGAGAAAGCTCCATCTGTATTAGATTGGAAATTCATTCCGTTCAAATGAACGGAAATTAAATGAATGAATTTTTGACATAGTTGTATCTTCCTGAAAAGACAAAGGAATGTTTACGTGCAGAAGAAAATACATGAAAGCATCAATCCAATGTTTTCTTGGCTCTTAGAGTTACTGTGAAACAGTGTGAAGCCATCATTAAGACCTGAACTTTTTGCACTGTTTTGTTTTTAAATCTACAACTCTCCTATTTAGCAATGCCAATTTGTTGCTTTATTTAAAAACATTAATGTTCTTTTTATTTAAAGTCACAATTAATGCAGATGCAGATTGCACAATGCACATTTCATGTTAAAACTAAGGAGTGTTTTTAAATCTTCGAAATGATATTGTTTGATCTTCAACATATTGTCCTACATTGTTCGCTTCCAAAAGCTTCATGTAAATTTACACTCTTGAAAATGTGATGGCATTTATTACTTTATCTATTGTGACTACTACACACAATACCTCTGATTATCCTGTGTTGTTTATTTTGTTTTCATATATATAAAGACACTTCACAGGTCTTCTGAAGCACTAGAGAGATAACAGCAGTGCTTTTCCTTTTTTTGTTTGTTTCCTAACTATATGTCATATACATAGAAAGTCATTCTCTTTTACAGCAAAAACAGTTATTTTGTCTTTTATTGTATGTAAGGCATATGTGGCCAAACTGATACATCTGTTAACCAATTATCAAACCTTTGCAGAAGGCCAATCGCATCCCTCTCTGATGAAACATACTGTGCAGTACCTAAGAGGCTTCTCAAGGAAATTTCCAGGTTAAATACAATTTAAGATTTATAGATAGCATCTGTGGCACGCTATCAGTTGCCACATCATCCCTTAGTTTGTACAACAAAAGCAATGCATTTAAAATGTAACCCCAACACTGTTGATAAATCTTAAATTGTATTTAAACCAGAATATTTTCTATTACTGATTCATTATTGTTGGAAGGTCTTAAATGTGGGGAAGAGATTTTATTTTTTTTTCTTCTTTAATTTTACTGTGCTCATCTGTGTGACTTTTTGTACTTTTTCTTATTTTTATACATGTTGCCTAATCACGTTAGTGTTTGCTGTGTCAATCAAATACGATCAAATTTACATATTCATGAATTGCTAAAAATTCAAGTTCTATATTCACTTGCTAAAAAGTATGTTTCTTTTTTCAGATTGAATAATTTTTGGTTCATGTTGAAAACAGCCTCATGTTTTGTATTACACTGAATAGGTTGCTATGTTTTGATAGTCTCTATTATGACATTACAATTAGAAAGGTCTATGGCCCTAGAGAGGTCTTTTAATGACATGATGTAAGGGAAAATGAAAGACTAGATGATGTAGATTTGGTGATCATAGTTGGTGTGTTTAGGTTTGTTTCTTTTTCTTTTCTTTTTTGTTTTCTGAAAATTTTACATTGAAAGTGATGGCCAGTTTTTACAGTTTTGACCTTCGATTAAATCATCTTGTGTAGTAATGTCCAGTTTTTAGTTGTTGTTTTTTTCTCTCTCCTCAAACTGAAGTATTTATGGTGGCGGTATTTTATATCTTTTTTTGGAAACCTGACCATTAACATTGCATTGTCATTTGCACTTTCATAGACTATACTTGATAAATTCCCAGTTTGTAAGATGTGTAGCCAATAAACAGAAAGTATTGGTAAAGGTTTGCTTGGATAAAAAAAGTTTAAAGTGCAGTCGTGTTTTGTTGTGGTTCATGAAAAAAATAATGAAGCATACATGCTTTCTTGAAATTTAATGACATTAAACTGAAATCCAGTGAAATTTTTTTACTGACAGATTTGTTTACTTTTATTTAGAAATTAAGTATTGACTTTTATTTTAAAATTTTGAAATTTTTTTTTTTTTTTTTTGGTAAGGTATAATATACAGGACCTATTATTCATTGTTTTCATAATGAAGTATATGTAGTGGAGATCATATTTCTTTGAAATGGACAGTTATTGTAGAATTTTGGCTGTGGTCGCATTCTTACTGAGAAAAAAAACCTGCTGTTTAATTCAGAAATAACTTTACAAGACCCTTGTAAACAAAACATTACCAAGCTGATCTTGTGGTCAGCAAACATGCTTCTTGGTGTAAAACCATGTTGTGCTGTCTGCAAAACCAACTGTTCTTCCAGGGGAGAAACCAGGGGGAAATTTTGTGTAACACCTGCACCTGTGGAAGCTTGGAAGCATCTGCTTCATCCACCATTCAGCAGAATAGCGGAGGAAAACAGGTTTGTATCTTTTTTTAAATCTTGCTTTCTAACGTCGATGTGTGTAACACTAGTGTCACACTATAAAGTAGAACCAAAAAAGCTGTCTACACTGCATAATGCAAATACACGACATCGCTCCTTTTGTATAATTTCGGACGTACTGTATCTGTATTTTTTGCATAGAAAATTTTACCCATATATACATTTTAACGACATATTAAAGAAATATGATTAAAATAATTGTACACGCATGAGACTTCAGACATAGGCCTATAAGCTTCTAGTTTTAGCTTACATGGAGCGGGTCGCCCCCTTATGGGCGTCGATACGTTTATATCACTACTGTCAAGCCATTACAACCATATACAAAACTGAAACTAGTCTTGTTTTCCCCTTTATTTTACAATCCAAACAGGAAATCCACAGACGCTCCTCACGGTTACCTAGCACCAAGTACAAAGCGCCGGCATCTGAGGAAGAAAAGTCTCAGCCAAAAGAAAGGGTAGACGACACATTTTCAAACTGAAAAATGTAATTGCTTTTCATTCAGGTTTGTGTGTGTTTTTTCTCCCTTGAGTATTTACGTGGTTTAATAAAATGTTTCAATGGCTTTTCTTCTTCTTTCTCTTCTGTCAAAGCACCAGAGTCTGTTCTAGGTAACCGCTCCTTTCTACTGTTCACAATGTTGGTTCAAAGTACTTTCTGTCTGCCACTTTCTAGTCACTAAACTGCGCTTCTTGTGGTCAGGGTGTCTATTATCAAATAGGAGATGTCATTAAAGTAATAGATGAAGATGATCGTAAATTGTATTACACACAGATTCATGTTTTTTTCCAAGACCAATATTGTGAAAAAAGCTCTACATTAACTTGGTTGATCCCAACTCAGTCCAGTCCTCAAGATCGATTTGATCCAAGCACATTTATTCTTGGTATAATGCAGAAATACTTTTTTCCCCATGCTGACAAATGTGCTGCACTTCAAATATCACATTTGGAAAAAGTTAATTAATTGTTAAAGGATATTTACATTGACTTGGTAAACCTGGGTATTGTGGGGTGAATGCATCACTTGTCATATATCCTAATTTGAAGCATGGTTCAAATGTTTTTAAAATTCCTTTTTGTAACAGCAGCATAAACACATTTCTTTGCTTAGGCCCTGAAGAAGTTGCCCTTTCCCAACAAAACAATTTCATCCAGAAAAAGGCTACATGTGGACTCATGTAGGACCGACACCTATTGTTGCCATCGAAGAAACTGTTGGCTGAAATTAACCATTAAATTACTCCACATTCAGATTTTTTTTTTTTTATTAACAGGAATTTTTAGTACAAATCTTAAAAACACAAATGTCATGCTTGGATTAGAATGTGTGATATTTGTCATTGAACATCTGCAGTCACATTTCTAACTCAAATGTACAAAATATTCCAGAACTCTCAGAGTTTGACAGTTAAATGCAGAAGCTGCAGTAGTATACACTACAACTTAGAGGTCTACAAATTGAAAACAGGAACTAAATACAAAGTTAATTTGCAACAGTTTGTTATGATTGGTTGATTTGTTCACATTATTGCTTTCTGATCTTCCAGTTCTGTGAGGAATGGGTCATCTTGAGCTCAGGTTGCCTGTTCAGTAGCTTTCAGTATCTTGCTCTTGTTGAGATGTGGTGAGTCTGCTGGTGTCCAAAAGATGTGCCTGAAACAGAATCCAACTCTTGATTTCATTTTAGCTGAAGGTTGAAGTGAGCAAGTATGTACAGTATTTTTGGCTATATCTTTTGATTGAAGAATAATCTGTTCAATTTGAAGATAATTTCTGGGACTCGCATTGCTTCAATAGTGGAGATTATGTCTCCAGTGGCCATCTCATTATTGACCATGTTTTCCAATGAGGCAGTTTCCTTCAGCTGCACAAATCTCCTGATCATGTTGCTTAATCTGCTCCACTGTTTCCCTGTTTCAAAACACTGAAGATGCTACTACATTTGCCTGAATATGTCTGTATCCACAAATGTACATGGAAAGAACCAGAGTATTTTTTTAGATTTTTTCTACCCGCTTTTGTAGCCCTCGTTTAATGGTGAAGTATTCATCCATGTTTCTTTGTATCGCTAACATGACGATGACCAAATTTTCGTAGTACTCTACAGTCAGGTTCTCTGTATAGCCATTCCTCAGTGGCTTTAATCTTGTTAATTTTTTTAACCACCACTTCTACGTGGATCATGTCCGCAGCCTCGAGTTTGGCATCCAGTGGCGAGTCCTGTTTGTGTTAAAACACTAAAGGTTTTTAGCTTTATGAACAGAGCATAGATTTTCATGGAGGAATAAAAGTGAAACTTAAAAACAAAATGAAGGGATCTTTTAATAGACATTTAAAAGGTCATTGTTTAAAAACATTTTTAATGTAACAGAAAAATAATTAAAAAAAGAGACACTTTGATCTCTACAACTGTACCATCTGAAAAGCAAAAATGCCAAAAATGAAATCTTTAAAACATTGTTGACTTATAAATGTAACAATAAAATAACACATTAATTTTAAATGCAACATTTTTATTGCATCATCTTAGTCCAGTTGCCAACTGATTAATTTTTGCATGAATTTGTTGAGTTTTATTTGAATGCACGGTTTGTTTCCAGGGTTATTGCTGTTAACTAAAACAAACAAAAAAACATTAATTTGAAAAAAGAAAAAGAAAAAAAAAACCTTAACTGAAAATAACATTTAAAAGTTATCTATTTCAGCTAGTTGGCAAGGCAAATTTTTCTAATTTTTTGTTTAGTTTAAGTTCACATACTAAAATTAATAAACTAATAAAACTAAACAAATACACTAAACTAAAACTGACAAATACACAACAAAATGACTAAATCTATAACTAAAATTAAAATAAAAAATATTAAAATATTAACAAAGTCTGTAGTAGTATACTAAACTAACCGTATTACAATTTACTTAATTTTAAACATGAACTGTGACAGTTTTAAATGTCTTAAAATGTTGATTTAAAAAGTTGATTTAATATTTCAGATTTTTAATTTTTTTGTATTAATACAGTGATACTTGGTTCTTTGTTTTGTTTTTAAATGGCAATCTTAGGCCTCTATAGAATTTTGCTATTTATAATGAAATCGTGAGTGGTCCATTCCTGTGCAAAGCTAAACTTGTTTAGCGTTGGGGGTTGCCAGGGTGTTGTTAAGGTGTTCTGGGTGGTTTTCTTAAGGCCAATTCACACCGCACTGACAGTAGCCAACAAATGGCAACAGAAACGTTCGTTGGGTTTTGTCTGATCGGTGTGTTACCCAGTGTGCTACTGTTAGCATTGGTTGGTGCTGATTGAACTGTTGAATCAGCATTTTTCGAGTCTTAGAATGTCTGAGAAGTGAAGTACTGTAATCTGGTGTTGGTCTGCATCTGTCTTTGCAGTGTGAATTGGCTTTTAATCGCCCAAGTCAAAAGAGGTCATCTATTTCTGGTCCCTACCTTGCACAAGGCATGAAATGTAAGACACTCTTGCTCAGCCTGGTGTTTCTGTGCTACAATGAAATTGCCTTTTATCCAAGCACCGAACATTGAAAGCATTAGGCCGCTAGATAAGATGAATGTAGAGAAGTACAGTAAGGTCCAAAACTTGTTTCCCATTTCTTCTCTGGAAAACATGAGTAACTGTGACTTAATGCTGGACACAGAAGATAGCTTGTGAGTATTATGATGAATATTTATGGAAAGCAGTAAGTTGTACTCTTGTAATATCTTATAGGTATCTATCCATGAGTCTTGGGTTATGCAGACAAACAAAGTGTAAAATGTTAAAGACAGATTCTCAAAGGCTGATGGAAGAGTAGTACTGAACATGTCGATCCCAGCAACAGTAAAAGCCTGAGAAACAATCAAAGCAAATACAACTTAATTGCTCAAATTGATCAACAAAAACAACAAAGATTTAAAGTGTAAATACGTATACGTACCAGAATGGCAACCATGCTAATAAAAATGATTATTTTCATCTCTGAGAAGGATTGCACAGTGACTTTCAGTGTCATGTTCATGTCTTGCATGGAACAAAGACATATGGTCAGACGAATCGAACGTAGACATCTAAAAAGCCCAAATGAACTAGTGAGTATGCTTTGTGTGGAGTGTAATTTTCCAACACATGCTGTTTGTAATAGTAGTAAATTCTGCTGGTTAGTTGCTGTTTTTTAATAAGTACTGAAATAAAATTTACTTTGTGTGTTGTAGCTTTTAACAACTTTAACTTAAGAATTCCACACCTGAAAACCGTAAATGCGTCAGGACAGTGACCCTGTGTCCCACAAAGAGAGTCAGGGTGATCAGGAGGTTTATGATGTTCCACCTGCTCTGGAGATATTTTAACACAAGAGTCACTGTGTGACACTGTAACTGTATTTTTTTTGGAAAACAACATTAAGTTGTATTTATAGATTTGTATGATGGGGTGTAAGGCTGTCACAAAGTAACGGGTTAAAAGAAAATACTGACTACAACACATTTCACAGACGTGGTACACTTTGAATGAATTGATTTTCAAATAATTGTACTGAAATTTAAATGAAATATCTTTTCATTTTTATCACTAAAAAGAATAAAATCACAAGTTCATATAAAATGAATCAAAAATAAATCACCTCACCCAATTACTTTCATGTTAGTTTTTCCTTTTGTAAATAACTATTATATTTGTGGAAAGTTCCTTAAAAAAAGAGAGAGAAAAAAGGGGAAAAATACCCTCCAGAACATCTTGAAGTCATTATACCACCTGACCAGAGTTTCCAGTACAAAGACCATCAGAAAAATCAGTTCACATAAATATAACACAAATCCATGTTTCTAAAAGAGGAAAGAAAATGTCATTATAAGATTTTATAATAATAGCCACTCAGTATACATGTGCAAATTGCTTGTGGGGCAGCCGTGGCCTAATGGATAGAGAGTCAGACTTGTAACCCAAAGGTTGTGGGTTCGTAATCATAAATAGAACGCGGCAGCAGTTTACTGTCTGGGATCTGCCGCGCTGCTTCCAGTGTAGACAGCATCTCTGATTATTGTACTTTGTTGCGCCACACGAGTCTGGTGTAGACACGTTCCTTTTTAAATTTTGGCTTTTAAAAAGCTTCAAAACCGGTTGAATGAGTGAGAGACTCATTCATAAAGATAAATAGCCTATATGAATTAAAACTAAATAAACTGGATTAAAATGATTCAAATAAATTGAAAATAGATTTAAATAAATACTTAAAATGCGTTTACAGTACTGTAGTGAGTAACGTTAACTAAATAATGTAATAATGTAACTGAATATTTTCCAAAAAAATTTTTACATTAATTTTCTCAGTAAAAAAATAGGACTTTTATATAAATGCATAGTTATCTTTTAAATTTTAGTATGAGGGCCCTTGCATGAGGATGGTCCATGGCCTCTAAAAGGTTGAAAACCCAGCTGACATGAAGAACAAAACACTGACGAGGAGGAGAAGGAGGATTGCCCAGATGCCAGACAGATCACAAATCATAGATATTTTATTGCTGCTCTTTTTGAATGTTTAACCTCTGTCCAATGTGTCATGATAGGCCTGTAGATATTTACATTAACTGTTTTATAGTGAACTATCTATTTTTTTTTTCTATACCATCTTGGTTTAATATTCAAGGCCAAAAGGAGTATTTGGGAAACTTGTTTGGAAGTAGTCAGTATTTCATTTTTTGGTACCACTAGTGTGAATGTGTATGTTTGCTGCTTCTCATGCTACAGGAGCTGCTCACAGTTTTCAGTGCTCACAGAGTTCAGCACACTGCTGTGACATCATAATGGAGATTCTGTTCTGGCAGCTCTAAACTGCTGACTTCTGACCCTTGTCTTCTGTTGGTGTGTTAGGAGTGAAAAGAACAAAAGCTACTTTTGTGACTTTCTGTGGATATTGACGACAAATACTGAATTCACTTGCAGCATTCATTGTCCACAATGGCACTGTTTAGCAGTGTATTTAGGCAACTTTTTGACCATTTTGCTCACTTCTTGCGCAGAAGGGAGACATGTCAGTGGGCACAGAATTGTGCAGCACAAGAATGGACCCTGGAAAGAGAGGTGAATAAGGGAGGAAGTCATAAAGACCAGGTTGAAAAAGAAAGAGAGACTTAGCCTTGAAAAGAAAAAAAGAGAGTCTGCCAAATTCAGAGAGATGCAGAGTCTACAAAAGTTGACGGAGGGAGGAAGTGAGCATAGAGAAGCTGCAGAAACGCGAAAGAAGGAGAGAGAACTGAATGAACAAAACGCCACTGAGAAAACTCCTCTTCTTGTGGAGGTCAAACAGTCCTCCTGTGGAATCTTCCTTCTTAAAGCCAATAGAGGGAGAACTTCCAGTGCTTTCAAGTGTCTCTGAACACCTCACTGCTAGCTTCAACCCCCTGCCGCCAGTGACAAAGCTGCCCAAGTGTCCTCAAAAACTCAGCTCCTGCACCTGAGAAAGTGTCCCTGTCATGTTCTCCTCTTCAAGTGGATCCTCCCAAACCGTTGAGGGTTCCTCCACGTCCCGCTCCAGCACCTGATGAACGCCCCCCTCCGACGCTCCCAAGTGAGTCCTCCCAAAAAACTGGTGGTTCCTCAAAGCTCCACTCCTGCACCTGATGAAGTTGGTGATCTGCAACGTTCTTCAACTCAAGGGTGTCCTCCCAGCCTAGTGGAACCTCAGCAGTCCACTTCTTCCCTGGTTGAGCCGCCTCCACAACTCATGCTCATTGACATAGAAGATGAGGAGAACGAGTATGTGGAGTACACAGGGAAGACCATCTGGGCCTGTGACTTACTCAAGTCTGAAAGCCCCCGACCGCTGGAGGCTGAAATGAAACCAAGAAAAATGGTTGCTTGGTTGGAGAGTGACAGCGAGGTGCTGGAGGAAGTGTGGGCGAGTGAAGTGGTGGAGATCCAGGGATGTGAGGAAGATTACCCCAATGAAGTGGGAGACTCCAAAGCCATTCAAGGCCATTCGGATGTCGCTTCTCAGAAAAAAGAGTTGGATGAGCACATGATGAAGCTGTCCTGTGTAACCTCTCCTGAAGGTCCCAAGAATGAGAACCAGCAAAATGTGAACATCCAGGAAGAGCAAACGAGCAAAAGAAAAGTGGCACTTCTTCTGTTCACCTGGGTAGAGGATAGGACCAAGAAAAAGGAGAAGAAAATACAGATTAGAAGGAGCAAAGAGAAAAAAGGTTGCTGCTTGTACGCAACAGGAATGTCCAAAGCTGAAGCACTTGTTGATCAACAAGCACAACTTCAACTACTGCTCCTGTGAATGAAGATCAGGGTCTCCAAAATGCCCTCTTCACCTTTAACTTACTACACATTTCTGTGTGCAAATAATAATAAAAAACTGTGCAAATTAAAAGCTACAAGAACTACTTTTCACTCAAACTATTATAAAATACTAAAACAAATGTTTAAATGTTTAATATGAAAAAAATATTTTTTAAAACTTTTTTTAATAAGAAAGTGAATGATTCATTACAATTTACACCAGTTTCATTTTTTCTTTCAGTGGTTTAATGTTCACAAGATAATACGTTTATAAAACATAATGAGTCCATGTACCAGTGTTGTCATCTCTTGTTCTAAAAGAATTTCCTGATTTCGCACTAGACAGACCTTTATTCCTCTACCATAGTCTGTTCTGTATTTATTTGTATTTCTTGTTAAAACTTTTCATTTGATCTGAGTGAGAGGTAAGTTCACAGGTAAGTTCATTATACTGTCACTGAAATGGATTTAGTGGCTCAAATTTTTGTCTTGGTCTGTCAAGTAAATTTCACAGGATGCTTTTGCATGTGAGCTGTTTGATACTTCCAATATATCCAGTACATCACCTGCACTATTCTTCCCCTATAGGTGCCCTTTGTTGTTTTTATAGAGCAGTTCTTTCCTTAGATTAACAGGTACAGAGTAAAAAAAAATAGTTGCATTTGATCTAATTTGACTTATGCTGCTGTTGTTGCTGCTGTTTGTTCTTTGTTTTTCAGATCTACACATCCAGTAACTCTTCATTCTCAGTGGACAGTGTTCTAGAATGGCCATTACTGGAGAGAGAGAAAGAGAGGAATAAAACAGATCACCTTCCTATTTCGTGACATGTTGTATTTCTAGACATCACCAGAGAGCGCTACAGTCTGTTTTATTTATTTATTTATCTTTGATGAAATGCATTGCAACTTGTATGCCGTAATGAAATGCAGTAAAGTTAACAATTTTAAAACATTATATTGAACTTAGCTGTCACAAAACTAAAATATATATTTGGTTTGGAACGAAATACAATCGGTCATTTTGAACGGCTTGCTGAAAACTACGAGATTCAAGTGGATCTCTCTTAAGAGGATAAATGAGAAATGAAAACTGAACATGTAGTTTAGGTATACAGTCGAAAGCTTGGATAAGAATTCTCATGCAAAATTTACCAGGCTGTCCAATGAATACAGTGGGCTAAAACTGAAGGAGGTGCACACCATCAAAGGGAGGGAGAGTCCTACGAGTTGCGCGTGTAGCAAAGAGTTTCCAAAACTTCATTTCATTCTCCAACAATATTATGGACAGACTTAAATGGAAACATGCATATCCAGCCCCACTTCGTTTATGCCACAGAAGATGTCACAGTTGTTCCTGAAATGACAGCTCTTTAGTTCTTTCCATACATGAAATCAACATGGGAAAACTGAAATCGAAACCTGGTAAGACATTTTGACACACGATTAAATATATCAAACGACTTTATTCTCATTCTTACTTCATTTTTTTTCTCTAGCATGTAAACGGAGAGAAAATCCAGAGGGTAAGGTGATAAATGTACAACTTCATTATCCATATAGTTATTACATAAGAAAAGATTATTAAATGGACATTTGTGTTGTAATAGGAGATGTTTTTAAAGAGGCTGACTGTGTTGGTGAAGTGAACAGAAACAAGCAGGTAAGGTGACAATTCTTAATGTTCAGGACTGATTTAAGTTAACTAACTCTAGATTTACTACATAACTACCTCTATAAATGCATGTTTAAGGGTTAAACCTGTAAAGTCTTAATTGGCCTAAAATGAGTACAACTTTTATTGATGACACTTCATCCTAACTTTTATTAAATCATTATGAAACATTGTTCGATACATTAATGCTTAACAACAAAGTACGGTAAATACATTTATGACTATTGCGTACTGTATTCTTATTGTAATGTACATGAAATAGACTACTGATCTGCTTAATATTGTACAATTTTAGTTTTGCTTATTAAAATAAACAGTGTTGCTATAAAACCCTTTTATTTGTGTATTATGTAACCAGTACATTATATTTATCTTTATTTTTATGGCCTAACGTCTGGTTCCAAGCTCTACCAATAAATATA
>JAUZSZ010000132.1:19216700-19230880 GCA_034780575.1 Labeobarbus marequensis
GTAAATACTATAGTGTTTTTGAACCATACTATAGTAAAGAGCATTATACTGTATATATTATAGTGTTTACAATACATTGTTAATGAATGCTACAGAATACTGTAGTATTAAATATAGTGAACTGATAAACTGTAAGAAATACTGTAGTATACTTTAGTTTTTACCACAGTAAACTGTAGTGTATTGTAATATAATATACCCTATAGTTGTAGAAAATTTAGTACAGTATTGGGTAAAGTAATTTGTTTATTACTATAGTTGTTATATTACCACAGCAACTATAGAATTACCACAACAAATTAATTCCAGTACTTTACTATAGTATGGTTCAAAAACACTACAGTATTTACTATAAATTACTGTAGTATTTTTTCATGTGGGAAGTAACAGATTCTGTCCTGTTATATTGACCTTCAGCGTCCATGTGTTGATATTTATCTGATAGAAAAACAAGGCCAGCTTTCGTCAGCTGCACAACTAGTTTGCCTAGACATGCCTGGAGACTGTAACTATAACACAATGGTATAAGCTTGATGTGTGGTTTATATTAGACTAGAGTTTTTATAGTACTTACTAAGGCCCAAATATAAAATTCTGAAATTTACTCCAAACTTGTATGAATTTCTTTGTTTTTCTGAACACAAAAAAGATATTTTGAAGAATGTTGGTAATCAAACACTTTCTGGTCTGTATAGACTTCCATAGTAGTTTTTTCCCCATACTATAGAAGTCAGTGGCTACCAGCAACTGCTTGGTTACCCACAATATTCAAAATGATGTTAGAATTTTTTTTTTGAGTGAACTATCCCTTTAAGTACTTGTATGCTATTAGTCTATACTAATAAAATCAAGTTTGCGTAAGAAAGGAATACTACAACTGTAAGCCATTATGCAGTTCTGGCAGAATGATTGCCCATCTAAACATGGAAGGCATAGTGATGCTGGATTGCGTTTGAGTTTTTTCCAAGACCATGAAAGACTAAATCAATCACATCCAGCTTCAAAATTTTTAGCAAATGGTGTTAGATATTCTAGTACCTTGAGCGCGATCATACTCCAACCCAAATGGCATGTTGTTTCTCTCTCTCTCTCTCACCATGTAATAAGGGTTCCATCCAGGTGTTTGGTGACAGGAAGTGAGAGGAAACAAAGCCAGGTACTGTTCTGAACCTCGTGAGAGGGCACAGACAGCAGTGTGAGTGGGTGGCGAAGAGGAACTGGAGTTGGGATGGGGGTGTCTGGCCCAGTGACACCTGGCTCAAGGCAGGAAAAAAAACCCTCCAAGCTGGTAATCTGAGCCCACATCAAAGGCCCTAGAGCAAGCAGAGTGTGGCAGAGGTTTGGCCATGATGTTGAGAGAAATCATTGGCAGACTGATAGATCACTCATCACACTTCTTTGGGCTTTGTTCTTCAGGTTTCTGTCAGACTGCAAGTTCTGCTTCCAGCAGCGTGATGCAGAGAGGTTGGTTTATGGTTGCACATTTGGATGTGGTGGAAAAGATGAAGTTTAATAGATGGAAAAAGTTAATGCATTATTTCTGTGCCAGTATTTCATTTAATTTAATTTCTTGGATAAATACATATGAAAAAATATTTTGTTAAATTTATGGTTAAAAAAAATATCAGTGGTGGTTGAAAAACAAAACAAAACAAAACAAAACAAAACAAAACAAACAGATGCAATGTTTTAGGTTGTACAGGGGCATATTGGTGCCTGTATATTTTACTACTACTAATTTTCACAGCAGAAAGTGTTACACAAAACTCCCAAATGTCCATTAGTGATAAAATGAGAATAAAAAAAATATTTAAAATATATATGTGTGTCATGCAGGGGTTTCTGGGAATGTTCTTTTATTGATTCATATTACTATATAATTTGTGCTTGCAAAAACCATGCATTTGGAAGTGTTTTACAGTAAGATTACATATAGAGCAATGCTAAACCTTTTATGTTTTTTCACAGTAGCCTATGGTTAACTTAAAGTTAACCAAATAACAGGATTTTACTGCAGCATTTCTAAAGTTTTTTTTTTTCTGTAAAAATGTTATAGTTTACAGTTTTACAATTTTGCATTTTAGAGTGCATATAGGTCTTAGATTTTTAATTGTTTATTTTCATAGCCTCTGTTTTGTCATCTAACACACTTAAAATGAATCTTTAAAACTCTAACAATCTAATAATTATTTAGTTTATGAAATCTTTAGCAAATCTCAAATTGAATGTTTATTTTTCATACTGTATTTTATAGCATTTTTAGCATTTTATTTAGTTAATTTTGAGAAGAATAGTGTAGAATTTTAATATTGCCCTATTTGACCAGTTTAGTTATTGACCATAACTTGAAAATAATTACTGGCTTATCAGTATCAGCCAGAATTTAAATAACCCTAATATATTTATTATTTTGTGTTGGCTGATTTTTAAACAAACTCATTCAGACGGGAAGCTGATTGCATGTTCTTAAGATGTTTTCTCCAGATAGATTCATGGTTCTGGCTCATAAAAGAAGGTAGCTGTGTGTGTGTTACTTCAAATGCAGTTTGTCTAGAACCATATGCTTCTCACATCTGGCCTTAAATGAGCACACTGTGGGTGTTATACTTAATGTGTTTGTGAGTTAATATCTGGTTTTATACTTGTGCATGATGTCAAAGCTGGCATGAGCAACACTGTATCTACATCACGTCCCTGTCTGAGAGGGAATTCTGGTCATATTCACAGTGCTAACACATGTTTTTGAATAAAAGATTGCATAATATTACATTTAATCTGAAATGGTATGATATTCTACTATATTTAATAATAAAAATCCAGAAGAATATGTGTGATGGATTTATTTTATATTCTAAATTTGAACATTTTTATGGTAGTTGCTCACAACAATTTTCAGAATGTTGAAAATATTCTTGAATATCATACAGTGATATTTAAAGCAAAGAATATTTAAAGCAAAATTACATTACATTAAGGTAAAAAAAAATGCTAAAACCTTGGAATATGAAATGAAAAGTTGATTGTCAGATGTCCTCAGTGAACATAAAGTTGTGTTTTCTGCTAGTGTAAGAGGGACAGAGTTGTGGCAGGGAGGATTACAGATGATGTTGAGTTGTTTTGTCATGGAGGGCAATTCACTTCCTCCCTCAGAAACCAGCAGTGCAATGTGTCTGGAAACAATTGGGCTTAAGACCACAGGAGTGCAAAGAATGAATTTTTCTTGTTTCTGGTGAATTCATTATGGGGGCTGGTTTTCCAGCTCGAAAACAGGTTGTCTATACAAATTATATACAAAACTGACTTAGTAATGCAAAGTTTCATAGATCATGTTTGTGAATTTATCATTTTATAGACGTTCACCCTCTGAAGAAACTAGCATGAGTGTTGTTTTCTATTCTTTGTAATGTAATCTAAATCATCCTGCGGGTCCTTTACTGCAAACACTAGCTGCACTCCAATCCATTGTTTTCTTTGGATGTCCATAGTTTTAATGATTTGTTTTTTCTATTTAACTCTAGGGTCTGAGTGGTAGAGATCCAAAAGAAGATCAGTTGTCAGATCAGTACTGTTCACTACAGGGTAAGTTGAACCATGAAAGGAAACTCATTTACAAATAGCGCCATTGTTTAAAGCAAAGTATTACAGACTAATCTGTCATTTTAAATATTCTATAATGTTGGATTTAAAAAAAAAATGTTTTGGACAGTTGTTTGTTTTCTCAGTCGAGGCCATCTGTTAAGATTATCTGTTAATTGCAGTAACACTGCCACCAGAGAGAGTAATGGAGACTCCTAAATCTTCGCTTTCTTCTCCTGAAAATGAAAGACAGCATCCACTCAAAGATTCATTTAGGAGAAATGGGAAAAATGATGTAAGTTTTTGTCATAGATAACTACATATGAAACAATGAATATTGTACCTATTGTGAAACTCCAAAGATGACCAACCTGATATACTGTTCAAAAATCTTCTTAAAATCTTTTATTAATAAACATGTTATCATGCTAATTCAAAAATGATTCAATTGTTCTGTTGATATCAGGGCAAGGGGTGTAATGTGTCTGTCATGGATGAAAATCATCAAGAGTGGATGATCACATTGTATGATTTGGACAGCAATGGGAAAATAACCAGAGAGGTAAATTTCAGTATTGACAGAGGACCTACCATCTCATTAAAGTGATCTTTTAGCCATTGGTGAGTTTCTCTCATTGTGTTCGTTGCAGAATATGTTGAGCCTGATGCAGACGATCCGTGAGGTGGTCGAGGCATCAGTCAAACAGCTGGTGCTTAGCAATGGCACGACCCTGCGTGTCAAGCTGAGTCTCACTCCATTAACCAGCAGAAAAGGCAACAGAAAAGGTGAAAACCGAACCTATCTTAAAAAAACAAAGCAAATTGTCTCATATGCTATTTGATCAATCTCCTGAAATAATCATGATATAATGCAGTGTTACTCACATTTTACTTTTGTCCTTCTTGAGAATGGGATGCTGGGATGTCTCTGAATGAGCGGGATCAAATAGAGGATCCAGTACGATGTGCAGAGAGCCCTCAATCTCAAATCAGGTGATTTTTAGTATTGCATATGTGAATAAATCAAAAGTTATTCTTGAGAAATATTTATACAGGAAATGAATGCCAACAAAATTATAATTATTTACCTAGTGGAACAAAATTATAACAAAATGGAATAAAATGATAGTAACAGTAACCAATAATTATACCAGTGTTATTTTAGTATTATTTACAGTATATACTAATACAGTATTTATGAATATTTGTAGCTTTTACTTTTATATTTTCAGTTTTAATTTTGATCAAGTTTTTATAATTTTAATGTGCTTTTGTAATTTTTATTTCTAATTAGCTTTTATTTTAGTTTTCAGTTTCAGTTTTAGTCATTTATATTTCAACTTTAAACACTAGTACTCTCTATTCTGTTTATATTTTATTTTAAAAATGACCCTCTAACACTAGTGTTCTCTATTCTTTTTCTATTCTTCCGATTTTCTTTTATTTAAATAAAAAATGCCCCCTAACACTAATGTTCTCTATTCCTTTTTTCTATTCTAGCTACTTGTTTTCTTTTTATTTACTATAAAAAATATATAAACTTTGTGTGTGCTATGTGTGCGTTAGACTAACCGAGACTTGTCACATTATTTATATTTACACTTGCATATTATTACTCTTTTTTTCTCATTTAGAAGTCGCTTTGTATAAAAGCATCTGCTACATGACTAAATGTAAATATAATTTGATTTATTTAGGTATTTGCCATTGCAACATTTCTAATTTTCTGAGTTTTGCATCTTATTTCACTGTTTTATTTTAAGCTTAATTTAAATTAATGAAAGAACTTTTGATAGTTTTAGTTAACAATAACAACACTATTACCAACACAGTATTCAATAATACTGTATTATTTTGTCTGTCAGACAGCTGAACTCGGATCAATTGGGTGTTTTGGAGAGGAAGCAGTACTCCGTAGATGAAAATACAGAACGTAGGAACCACTATCTAGATCTGGCTGGAATTGAAAACTACACCTCTCGATTTGAAGGTGATAGCTTAATATTAATTCTCTGAACTTCAGCAAGCCAGTGAAAATCGCTGAGCTCAGTTTTATGAAAGCCAGTTTTATTCAGTTTATTCTGTTCAGATTCTAGATGTTTAAAGCTTTCTTAAATATGATTTATTCTACTATCAAAGCTCCAGAAACATGCACTGAGGAGCAGCCTCAGGAGAGCTCTTCCCGCAACCATCATCGTCGCTCTCAACCCGAGACCTGCAACCCTGTGGAGTTATCTGGAAAATCCATTCCTTTCCTCAGGTCACTCCGCAACCGCAGCAAGTCTGTCGGTTATAGTGGAGCCACAACCAAACCCAGCAAGCTCCATGGGCATCACCCTATGACTTGGTGCCATCCATCCCAACAGCAGCAACAGCAACCTCTGCTGCACAGCTCCAGCAAACGCATCCGTGTCAGAGCCCGTGAGAATGCATCACCTTCCAGAAGCAACCATGACAGAGAATTACAGCCTGGGCCAGCTGTTCCTCCTGGGGGTTTTATCCCCCTTCCTCAAAGACACGAACACCATCATCACCATGAGCACCACCATCACCACCATCATCACCATTACCACCCTGCATAAGAGTTTTGAA
This sequence comes from Labeobarbus marequensis, assembly GCA_034780575.1. Classification (NCBI taxonomy): domain Eukaryota; kingdom Metazoa; phylum Chordata; class Actinopteri; order Cypriniformes; family Cyprinidae; genus Labeobarbus; species Labeobarbus marequensis. Next base: position 19,222,869 of record JAUZSZ010000132.1, read on the forward strand.
AAACTCCTGAATGACTAACCGAGTAGCAAACTCATTTATTTTTTCTGTAAAGACAAACATGCAGGTGGTTCATCTGCCAAACACACACAGCTTGATCATTTCTGTATTAAAAGGGACTGAACCACTCTTTTTTCGATGATATGAGAACTGCACCTGCACAAAAATATAATCTCAGTCAAGTAGAATGAGCCTGCATTCATTATCTTGGTGTGCAGCTCCTCCATGTGGTTATAAATGGAATAGTCTAAACTTGTTTCATCCCTAGAATATAAAGTGCATGTGGTGGACTTTCCTTTTAGGTTTGGAAAATGTATCATTTTAGTATATGCTTATTTCTTAAAAGGTTGATTGGAATTTTTGCGTTTGCGAGGTGCAACACACTTTTTTTCCTCAGGAATTTGCTTGCTAGACTATGTAGATGTAACCACTCCTATTGTATGTTATTACATATATCAATATTCCCATTAATGTAGTTTTAAGTCAGCATGTTTATATTCATAGGCTGCAGTCAATGTTTTTTTTTAAACCAAAGGTAGTCTTTACAACCATATTGCATGTTTATGTTCTGAATAGGGCTGCTAAAATTATATTAATTATATTAGAAAATGTCTTGTTTTATTGCTGACATCATGGTTAAAACAACAAACATAATGTACCAAGCTAAATAAAATATTAAATTAATACAAAATGCACTTTTATGGAGCTGTATGGTGAGACAATCAATTAAACTTTTTTTAGTTTAAATGTTCCATCCTCCATCCTAATAATAAAATAAATAAAACATATATATATATATATATATATATATATATAATTTCAATGCATTTGCATTCACTTGCAAAACTTCTGTGTTCTCTCGCTCAAGAAAAAAGTAAAAAAAATTGTTCCCCTGAAAATAACTTTGCTTTCCCTCGAGAAACACTTTTTACGTGCAAAAAGTTTCGTTCTTTCACAAAACTATTTTAACCCCTGATAACCCCTGATTTTCTTTCCACCTGATATTATTTCCATCACGAAAGTTCTGACCATGAAAATGTTTCTTTTCAGTACACTTTTGCACGCAAGTGTACTGAAAATATAAGTTTCTTTTCTTTTTTGAAAATATATCCTATTTACAACGCACTTAGTCAGATGACTTAATTTAACACAATTCTCAAAGGCTAACCCAGAAAATACCAGATTTTTCCTACATCCACAGAATGTAACCATTGTTGGTCACAGGTAAGAGTCTTCTATTTTCTTTCCAGCCATCCAAAATCTAATTGCTGTTTAACCTCTGCCTGTTAGTCATGAGAGTATGAGACAGCTGCTTCTATAAATAACTAATCCCCTCTCGACTACCTCCCTCCTCATGCTCTTGATCAGCACTCTTCTGTTCTTGGGTTGACGCACATGTATATGTTGGTTGAAAGAGAGCAGAAGAAACACCCCATATCTCCTAAAGGCTGACAGCTCTAAGAAGATTCCTTGATCTTGGGAGCTGACAAACACAGCCATGAAGAGCTTGAAGTTCCTAGCAGCCAAGGGCTTCGTTCAAACCGGCCCAAATGCGTGTAAGAACCTCCACTGCTTGTCTTACAATCTCTACCCAATCCTCTTCAAAGCCAGCTATCTGTGTGAGGAGGCCACAATGCTCCACGACTTGGTCCAGACGTGGCCTCTGTCAGAGCTCAGCTTGCGCAAACTATTAGGCAGGACAGTGGACTGTCCAGACGATCTCACGTCCCGCACCTGCAGGCTCTGTCTGGAGGCCATTCTCTCAGGTCTGAGGGACTATGTGATTCAAGCTCCAAGCACGTATGCAAAAATGTTACGTGTGGTGGATCTAATCGGTCTGCAAGACATAGAAAACCAGGTCTGTCCCTGTAGACGGACTCTTGGCCGTTGGGCAAGAACTGAACTGCTTACCCGTATGTGCTATGAGACTATGGTGTCCATGCAGGCCGGCCAAGCAGCACCATCAGCGTTTGATGTGGAGGTAGATGTGCACTTGGGTGCATTTGTTACTGGACGGAACTATGAGGTGGTGGCTCAGGCTCTGTTGCTGCGCAGACACTGCCCATTAAAACTGAACTTCGTAGGTCTGCGTGTGGACTCGCTGAGCCTCAGGAACCTCTTTTACCTTCTGAAGCTAGTGGAATCACATGGCCTGCAGAAGCTGGAAGTGGTGCACAATGTACATCTGGAGGCTCCACACATTGAGGTACTACTCTCTCAGCTGAAGTTCCCACAGCTGCGCTCGCTCACGTTTCCTGCACAGGCTTTGAATGTACACAGATTAAGTCTGGAGGACGATGGACTCATGGGAGTTCTGGGTGAGCTGATGAGCAAACTGACTGAACTGAGAGAGCTCTATCTGGGGTTCTCCACACTTACAGGTCATCTGAGGAAACTGCTGAGGTAAAGACTATAAAACCATAATGTGACCACAGTTGCCATTTAAACTCCTACACATTTTTCATTCATATTTCATCATTTGTGAAATATTAACACAATTTATTCAATTTAAAATAACTTTTCTGTTTTGATATATGTTACCCTGGATCACAAAACCAGTCATAAGTAGCACGGGTATATTTAGTCAACAATAGATTGTACGGCTCAGAATTGTCAAAAATCATTAGGATGTCAAGTAAAGATTAAGTTCCATGAAGATATATTGTAAATTTCCTACCGAAAATGTCAAAACTTAATTTTTGATTAGTAATATGCATTGCTAAGGACTTCATTTGAAAAACTTTAAAGGCGATTTTTTCAATATTTTCATTTTATTGCACCTTCAGATTGCAAATTTTCAAATAGTTATATCCCGGCCAAATATTGTCCTTACAAACCATACATCATCTGAAAGCTTATTTATTCAGCTTTGAGATGATGTATAAATCTCAGTTTAAAAAAAATTGACCCTTATGACTGGTTTTGTGGTTCAGGGTCACATATTTTAAAATTTAATTTATTGCTGTGATATGGCAAAGCTGAATTTTGGAACTCCAGTCTTCAGTGTTACATCATCCTTAAGAAATCATTCTAATATGCTGATTTGGTGCTCAAGATACATTTCTTATTATCATGGTTGAAACAGTGCTGAATATTTTTTTGGAAATCATGATAGACATTTTTTACTGACCCCAGCCTTTTGGGTGGTAGTTACCATAAGGTATCTTTTTAATTTAAATATAAGATCTGACACCCTTATTTGACGGTTTTACAGTTTAATCAACTGTTTAACTGTTTCTAGCATGTTGTTGTTGTTTGGATGGCTCTCTGTTTGTTGTGTGACTGCAAGACTGCAGACAGCTGTCCCATTGCAAACCTGAAGTAGGCCAGGACATGACTCTGGCAACACAATATGTTCTATACTGACTGTAAATAGCAGCACACGTGTCTTATAACACTCAAAACATCACGTCTCATAGGTGTATATTAACAGTGATTTATGGTACCAAAACAAAATGTGACCCATAAGATTAATTCACCCCAGAAGGAGATGTAGCATGTTAAATAATACATTATTTGACATGCTACATCTCCTTCTGGGGTGAATTAATATCTTATGGGTCACATTTTGTTTTGGTAGCTGAGACTTCTAATGGATTGTGAAGTTTGCTATAAATTTCCTGTTGTATCCAATAGATTTGTACTATATATGCACTACTGTAAAATTTTGAAGTCAGTGATTTATTATTTATTTATTATGAAATAATGCTTCTTTTCAGAAAGGATGCATTACATTGATAAAAAGTGACAGTAAAGACATTTATAATGTAATAAATGACTTCAAATAAATAAACATTAAAAAGGAAAAAAAAAAATCATTGATAATGGAAATATAAAGGAAATGTTTTTTTTAAGCAACAAGTCATTATATTTAGAATGATTCCTGAAGGATCATGTGACAGCTTTTGCCATCACATTACATTTTAAAAATATTAAAATAGAAAAGAGTTAATTTCAATTTTAATAATATTTTACAATATTACAATTTTACTGTTTTTTGATCAAATAAATGCAGGCTTGGTTAGTATGAGACTTCTAGATGTAGAGTTGCAAAAAAGTGTATTGCCCAGTGAATCACTCAATTTGCGATCCCAGGGCTGCATTCTATCAAATTTAGTTTATTATTATTTTTTTAAATATTAATATACATAATATTATACAACATTAATGTTACCAACATGTTAACTGAATTTAGTGTAAATTACACTCTTGCAGTTTGATGCTTAATCTTGAGATCATTCCTAAACACTTGTTTTGAGTAACTCTAATCTGTTTGATTTGCCAGTCCACTGAACACTCCACTGCAGTGTATTGAGTTAGCGAACTGCAGTCTTAACGCAGTGGACATGGCCTACTTCGCCAACAGCCTGCACAGTGAGCACATAGTAAAGCTGGACCTGAGCGGTCATGAGGTAGCCGACCTCTTCCCCAACACCTTCCGGAAGCTTCTGCATCGCTGTTGTGCCACACTCACTAGTCTGTGTCTGGAGGAGTGTGGACTGGATGATGATAAACTGGATCTGCTCACCCAAGCACTGACACCCTGTCATGGGCTACAGGAACTGAAGATCCTGGGTAATCCACTGAGCACAGCTGCTCTGCGCCATCTTTTCAATATGCTGGCTCTGGGTTTTCCTGCATTGAGGTACAGTAAAACCATGTGTTCAGTGATATCTATTTGGTTGTTTTTCTTGTAATTTGATTGTATTACATTGTCTCAGATATGTTGAGCTGCCTGTCCCTCGTGACTGTTATCCTGAAGGTGTAACCTATCCACTGGATGATAGGACGCTGATAAATTATGACACGGAGAAGTTCCAACAAGCCAAGACCGAACTTGGTGGCATCTTAGCGAGTGAGGGAAAAGGACATATAGAAGTCTGCACGCCATTATTTGGAGCCTATGATCCTGACATCAATGAGACAAGCAATGAGCTGGGAGTCTCCATGCTGCACTCCTTCAACAGTGTCATAGGAAACTTCATTGACACAGTCAACAGTGTCACCCAACGGAGGGAGCAAAGAATGATGGAGTGAGAGTGCTAAAAATTCACTTTTGCCATCCAAGGAATTACATTAAAATATATTCAAATAGAAAAGTTCTTTTAAATTGAACTTAAATTACTGTCACAGTATTTGATATAATAAATGCAGCCTTGAGCAACTGAAAATAAACATCTTACCAACTCCAAACTTATAGGAGGAAATAATGCAACAATAGATGTGATTAATGCTTAATAAAGCATTTAATGGATAACATATACTTATTTGTAAAGCTTAAATAACAACTTATACCAGTATTGGTATCACTCACGTTCATAAAAATTGAATGCCATTACATATTAAAATATTCTTTACATTTTTTCTACATAAATTTAAAGAGCTAATGTGACTATAATGAATCCACAGCACATGAAGGAAATAATACATAGGCATGTAATTGTGTATTAACGTATATTAAGGCGTGCGATAAAGACTTCAAAGTATTTACAGCTGTAGATGCATAACAGGATTTGTGTGTGTGATTGTATTTATGTAACTGATTAATAGTGAACACAGTTTAAGGTAAACTGTAGTTATGAAATTATACTTGTGTCTTGTAAAATATGTTAGTCACTTTACATATACGGTATATTGTGCATTTATTGTTTTGATCTGTATTCAAACAAATGGCCTTATCTTTGGAGTCTACTGTAACCCTATTAAACAGTCTTTGAAAGATTCATTGACTGTACAAAACTGTCATGACTTTTTTCCATTTAAAGGGGGGAAAAACAGGCATGTGAAGAGTTATGTCAGAAAGGAAATTTTAATAAGTATAGGGACTCATCACAATACATTTTCTCTTAAATACAAGACATCAGACATCACACCAAAGAGGCGCTTCAGTCTCTTCACACTCATCCTACTTCTTTGCCCACTCCTCCTTTTCCTTCCTTTCACGAATAACCTCCTCCAGATAGGGCTCAAGGTAACGCACATCCTACAAAGAACAATATTAATTGTGAAAAACATTTGAAGCAGAGGCTTCAGAGTACATTAACAAACACATCCAAATAGATGTACATTAACAAACACATACATTAACCCCATAAATAATATCTCATGTATTTTCCAAACCCAGGCAAATAAAATACAGGAAAATGTGCAAACATACAAATTTTTCATTCAAGAAACTCAGTGTCTGTCCATATTCACTTTTATTTATACGAAAAAGAGCAGTATGCATGCTTTTCCTACAATCTATGTTTGTACTCCATGACAAAACACGGGAATTGTTTTGCAGTCAATTGATCACTTAAAATATGAAAATTTCATTAAAAAAAAATCTGAAATGTTAAAAAACTGGAACACTGTCTAAAAATCTTTGGGTCATAAAAATATATATTTACGCGCACTACATTGACAGACAAAACAGCTAAAATTAGAATACATTCAGCTGACATGCTTTCTCACCTCCTCATATTTAGTCCACTGATCCTTGGGAAGAACCTGTTGTTTCATTGAAAGATCCAGAGCTCTCTTGAGACGGAACATTCTGTCATTGTAAACTTGTTCTGGGAGCCGACGAACGGCTTCTTTCACATCGCTGTCCTCATGGATGGTATCATCCCGCATCAAGCCTACATGACATGTAATGACACAGACATTGAAAACAATTTACAAATCTACCAATGTAAATATCACTCCATGAAGGTCACAAGTTCTAAACAATGCTTTGTCTGCATAGCAAAGAGAAAACACTGCTTACCAATTTTGTTGAAACCGCATGCATTGTAGTACCACTTCCTGAAGCCCACCAAGAGCCTGCTGGTCGCAGCTGTACAGGGACAGGACATAACATACAAAATTAGAGATAAATAACGAGGCAAGTATTCTGAAATGTCAGTGAGTGTCACCTTAAAGCAACCTGACTTAAATGTATGCTGTGGTTAACGGATCTGGAACTTATGACAGGTGGGAATAGAGTTATTATAGCAGAAAAATCACTGATGAACATATCACAGCTGACATGAGATTCAGTTAACCGCCTGTACTCCCGGTTAACCATCAATGACTGAATCACGGAGCATTTCATTCTTCCTAAAGCATCGTTTACAGTAATTAGGACATAAATGGACAGTTACGTGGGGACAGAAAAAGAGCATAGTCATAGTTTGAGTGGTAACGTACAGCCCGCTGGCGCAGACGAGGACACAGTAGAGGACATCAGTGCTTTACATTACAAAACTAACAACCTCGACAATAAACGGCCACTCGAATAGCACAGAAATCAGACAGGTGGTAAAATAACTCCTTAAAATGATCGCAACAATTTCATACGCTCGCAATTTCCCAAAACGCTCACACAAATAACAATATTTTACCTGGTGCCCTCGACGCCATTTCTGTCCACTGGGAAAGTCGCACAGGATTGTGGGATACGTGACGCCTCGTCCGGTGATTATGCAATCAGCTTTTCTCAGCATGCGTGGTGTCATTGGCTGTCACAATTTTTTTTTTAAGAAAGATTTAAAGTTTTCCATATTCCAGGTCTGACAGGGCCAAATGAAATTAAAGTTACTACCTATGCATTTTTATCTGAGATTAATAACTAATACACACAAAAAAAAGAAAAAAAAAGAAAAAAAAGAAAGACGGGTGTGGGGGGTGGTGTGGGGGTCTGAATTTTACAGCTTTTCGCTTGAAATTTATATGTGGCAAATTTGGTTTTAGATCTAGACCTATATAATTTGACTTACACAAGTACACCAAGGGCCATTTTCAACCTCCTATTAAAATGGAGTATCATCACAGGACAAAAGATGAACTGGTGCTATAGCCAATTTAACTTTGCAATGTTTATTTATAAAACTATGTTCATACAACCCAACTATTAAACATAATTCCATTGATTCTGTACATTTACAACGTTTTCTGAAATCTTTCAAAGTCTTCAAGAGTGGCTAATGCTACTTCTGAGCAGAAGACATCATCAGGCAAGAACACCAAGCGATCCAAGGAGATGTAGTTGG
>JAUZSZ010000132.1:19268747-19279911 GCA_034780575.1 Labeobarbus marequensis
GCTGCTGTGGCAGCGCTCGGAGCTGCAGGATGAAGATAAGGAAGATAAAATCACAGCACTGCAGCATGCTGGCCACACGCTAGCGCTCCGGCACCCCACCTGAGCACACACTCATTTGGGCAGGAAGTGCAAAGTCACAGTTATCAGAAAGGAGAGATGTCTGGTTTAGCAAAACGTGTCATAACAGAGAATAGAGAGAAAGAAATTACATTTAATTTGAAAATTTAAAAGTAAATAGGGAAAAGGCTAGGGATATCATGCACCTTTTTTTTTTTGAGGGGGCTCTTGGTGGTGAAATAAGGCATGACTGAAAAAAAAACAAACACAAAGTATTCACTTACTAAACAATTCAGTACATTTAGGGGTGGGCGATATATACATGGTTAACTGGTAAAAACTGGTCAACCGGTAGAGATTTTGAACTATGGTCTCTGTCATGGTTACACGCTCACATGAGGTTGCTGTGCTAGCCTACATAGTCACAAAAACGTATTGTTTGCATGCATTTTTAAGCATTGCAGTTTAAAAACAAGTGATTTTAAGCTGTTGAAATGCAATCAGCAGTTAAAGAGAACTTATTTCACTAAATGCAAGCGCTATCTGAGAGACTGTTTCTGAGCACTGTCAGAGAGGTGCCAAACACATGAAGACTGTGCTCATAGAGCGCGGGAATACTGAAGTTATTTTTGCTGATTTAGTAGCCTTGAACGGTTAAAAACACACACTTGTATTTGTAAAAATGCCCATTTTTTAAGTATCCTCATATCATAACATTTTAAATGTCTATTTTAAGGGTCCATTTAATGCATCCTTGCTGAATAAAAGTATTCATTAAAAAAAAAAACTCTCACTGACCCCTAACTTTTCATTGGTATATTAATAGACCAAGCAAAATTGCAATCAAACAGACACTTTTTGTCTCATTGATCATGTTCTGTAAAATTAATCAAATGTCAAAGTAAAAAAAAAGAATAAATTAAAATTAGCCAAAAAAAACTCCAATCAGTAAAATCTGAGGGGACACGACTGAATGTTTCTGATGGGAATATTCTGTATACATGATATATGTTAAAAGTGCTGGCAGAGAATGTGAAATTGATACCTCGACACACAGGCATCTTCCCAGTCCAGGTTCCATCAGACTTGCAGACCCGGTGCTCAGAGCCCCCAGACAAAAAGAAGCCAGTCTGGCAAGTGTAGATGAGCGTGTAACCATAGGAGGGTAGATCCATACCCACGACATCCACATGAGGAGGACTCTCTGGCTGTTTACAACTGTGGGCTACAAAGGGAACAAAAGTAATTTAAAAAGAGAAACAAAAGAAATGAAAGCACTACCTAGCAAACAGTCTCGGTCCCCATATAATCAGACTTCAAACTTCAGTGGGCAAAATCAAAATGAAGTTTGAACTTTAAAGACAACATGGCGTGTTTCTTTAGAGAGGATCTATGCTCTCTCCCTCAGTAGCTGACACCGCAACGTTCCTGTGCCTACAAAATCTGGCTGAGAACCTGAGTGTGGCAGACGTTGATGCTTGCTGGCAGACGGCACTTAAAGGGAGCGCACCTTTACCTGTCACACCAGCAGATCAAACGCAAGTCAATGCTCACTCACTCATTCCAACAGCTCCACCATCACTATGACTTTGATCAAAAGTAGCCGGATTGAGGTTTTGGCTCGGTGCACTGGACCTAGTTCTTTTATCCAAGACTTTGATAAAGGTTTCTATCCATGATCACTAAATCAACAGTACAGCCACAAAAGAAAAGAACGTAGCCAGGCAAAGAAACTATTACGGTTTCCAGATACATTGCTGCGTAATATGGGAGCGCAGGGATTATTGCAATAAATTCTGATCATTTATTGAGAAAATGTAAATCAAAATGTGCTTTGAACATCTTTGACATGAATAACAATACAAATTTAATGCTCTTTCTTAATATTAAGAGAGATATAAAGGAGAGATCAGAATTTAAAATTATTTATGATTTGATGTATTGTGAAAAAATATTGAGAATTAATGTAATTAATTTAATGTAATGTAATTCAAAGATTTTTTCCCTCAATTTGTGCAAATACCCAATATGATCACAATTACCCCTTCTTTTCCTAAAAAATAAATGACTTAATAAATGTATATAATAACTGCATTTGTACATCACACTCACACTACTAATCTATAGCTTTCTGCAGGTCAAAACCTCCCATTGCTATAAATATGATACAGTCCACTTGAAGTAAATAAATATATTCTCTGGACAGAGCAAGGCACAAGAAAAAAAGAGAAAAGAAACATTATTTCTTTGGAGACGAATCTAGTGGAACGCTAATGGAAAGGACAGCCAGCCATTATCCAATTCTATGTAAAATAAAAGAGGGGAATGAGAAAGATGATTTAGCACTCAGCCTGACTCTGTGAGTAGCCAACTGCTCTGTGTAAACAAAATTACATAGTGTAATTACGGAATGATCTTGATTATTCTGAGGGAAAAATGGTGAGATTAGGTGCAAGCACACAAAAGCTGTTTTATCACAGATTTACAATTAAGTGAGGGGAAGCGCTGTGTCTTCTTAGCCATCTCATTCTTAAATTTCCTAATTTTTGCAAAACAATGACAGAACTTTGGGGCAGTGGCATGATGCAAAATGTAATTAGCTTTTGAAATGCTTCAAATGAATGGCAATCTGTCTTGTGAAATTGGAGGCCAGCTGTTTTCTCGTACTTCAGCCTGCTTTAACGCTGTTGATTTTGGAGCTTCTGTGGGTAAATGGACATAATCCAATCACAAGCTTCGTAGCTCACCATGATAACCTACCAGACCTGGGTGAATCATCTTCATCCATTTGCGATTTAATGTGATGTCGGGGTATTTTACATTTACATTATTTTACATTACATTAAGACTTACAGGGAACGGATCTGAAATTGAACTGAACTTACATATATGAAAATACAAGCACTTGCTGTGTATGTATATCAAATGCAGATCAAATGCACAGAGATAAAAACGAGCAACCTGTTGGAATTGTAACTAAAGAAACTAAGCATTTTATTTTTATCAGTAAGTAATTAAAATAGATTATTTAAGGAACCAGTCTGCTTTAACCCTCTAAGAGCACAGACGAACCTTTATCACCATGAGATCAGTGATTTGTCAATTGATGAAGTGAACCAGGGGTGTGTAGTCAGGGTATCACAACTCACATTTATCACCAATGTAATTCAGAAGCAATTCAACTCAAGTGGCCATTGTGTGAGAAACATTAATCTTCCCCCTTTCAGATAATATGAGACATTTTCTAAGTGATTCTCTTTTAGTATGTACATCATCTGTTCAAATGAACCTCAGAGAAGCAATACATTGGTCAGATCATTACAGCAGTCTCAGAGTCACCCAAAGGTCTGTTTCACACTGCTAGTTTTAGCTATGAGTAACATTCACAGTGTAATTCACATGGTGTCTTCACACTTCTGTGTAAACGAACTGCAGCTTGATACAGAAAATAAAATGATTTCTGAGTTACTATGTGGAGTATTTCCTTTAATAGCAATCATAAAGTATACAATGGTTATCAGGGGTGTGCCACTGAGAATTATGACATCATTTGATGGTTGTGAAATCTAATTTATATGAGGAGGGAGAGCACATTTATATCCAAATGGTGGTCAATCTAACAGAAACTATTGCTATAAACATCTATATTCAGTCAGACTAAAAAAAATAACTATCAAGCCCAGACATCTTTTTCCAAACAATAGGCGAGTAGTTTATTCTAGGATTCTGTTGCATCATAAAAGCCTATATTGCAAAAGACTGTTCATAAATACGTTTCTAGTACATTTTCCACCATAAGTTTCTGATGTTGGGAACTGGGATTGGGAACCGCTGCTTTAGATTTAGTAGCATGTGACGGATGAACAATCATTATGAATATGAAATTACAGGAATTACTGTCATTAGCAGAGCACAAAAACACAAAACTGGTCATGCGGTGTCTCAAATGCAAGTTAACTGATGTTAACCTTTTGTTTGTAGAAAACTTGGCATTTAATAGTTAATTCAAGTTGAACTGGACAGTGTTGTAGTTTAAGAACAGAATAGGGTTGAGTCCAAGACAAGACCAAGACCTAAAATGATGGTCTTGGACTCAGACTTATAAAGTTCAAGACAAAGAGCATGAAATAATGGCCTCAGACTCTGACTTGACAGCCAAGACCAAGAGCAAGAAATTGTTATCTTGGACTAGGACTTGACGGCCAAGACCAAGCTCAAGAGCACTAAATGATGGTCTTAGACTTTGACTTGACAGCCAAGACCAAGACCAAAACCAAGAAACAATGTTCTTGGATTCAGTCTTGAGGGCCAAGACCAAGAGAATGAAATAATGGTCATGGACTCTTGACTAATACTGAGACCATATTTTCATGTTCTTCGTCTTGTCATGAACTCAGGAGCATGTGGACTTTGTCTGAGCATGAACTCAACTCTCTTCCGGTCTCAGTTTAGAACTGGATTTGAACAAGCTGTTCTTGACTACGACACTTGTGGACTCATTTCTCTGCAGCTTAATTATACAAATACATTTTGCACTGACCTTCATAAATGAGAAACTTCACCCACAAATATAAACTGGTATTTTAACAGATTCCTATGGATGTGTTATGAAGAACACTTACGGATGCACTCTGGCTGAGCCCCGCTCCAGGTTAGGTCGGCCTGGCAGAGGCGTGTAGTGGAGCCCTGCAGCAGGTGACCAGGCTGGCACTGGAAAGACACCATACTTCCAACCTACACAAAACACACACACATCCCATCAACTGTGAGGCAGGTTAAACACAATATTAAACACCTAATACTTGCAGCTTTTGAATGACAGAGCTTCACTCCTGAGGGCAGAAGCTATAAAAGACCACGACTACAAAGGTGTCGCTCGAAATTTAACATCTTTCAGGTTCCTTCTGCATCGCTGTACACCATCTGCTTCCCAGACTCGCTCTCTTAAAAGCTCAAATGGATGTGCGATAATGTCGGGTGGATATTCTCACATATGGTACTTACCTACTTTACCTACAGCTAATGTAATCACCAGTACATGCACTTAGGAGGCCATTGTGACCTTCTTTCTGGACCACTAGTGATGTAAAGTGGCACTTATTTCCATAATATATGGTAGTGCTCCTCATGTGAACGTGGCTACCATATGTTATAATCAGCAAGGTCATGGGTGTTGCATATATGCTTGTGAGTGTGGGCTGTGCTTAAGTATACATACGAGGGAAGTAAAATATTAACGCATCACAGAGTGGCAGGTGGGCTTAGCGGATTAATTGATTAACATGTCCCTGCTCACTGTGAACACGGTTGACGAGCCATAGACACTGGCGCTTATCTGGGGTGCGCGATATCTCCTCTCACCGACTCCAACATCATTAAGTCCCGGAAAGCAAAAGAGCTTGACTGGCTCCTTTTTCTCGAGGCCAGACAAATGATTTACGAATATAGAAAGGATGATATTTAGACGTTTCATGAAGCCTCTGCAGGGCTTGACCTCTGATACTGTAACGACTTGAATTCTTAATGCTAGCACATCTTGGCTATAAACGCTCTTCCTCAGCAGTCTCAGAGTTTCTGTTTTTCTCTTCTCATGTCTCCTTCAGTTGACCCCTATGTCCTGCTCCCCTGACAAAACATAATCAGATTCATTTGCACTACTGAGAAGTTGATTTTTTTGCTCTTTTTGAGTGGTTCTGTGGTGTTACTACATCCATGCATACATTTCACTGCTCCTCAAGTGGAAAAGTCTTGAGAGGTCTTAATAATATTTTGAAGTGGATGGAAGGGAATAGGGGGCCTACACCAAGTAGATTGCCTGAAGTGTGTTTGAGAAAAGCCATGAATCATTTTTTGAAAATCGTTAAATTGCTTTCATGAAAGAATGAGGGAATCTTTATTTGAAGGCAAATAAAAAGGAAAAAAAAAATGGTACAACTCATGCGCTATACATATTCCATGTAGTTTCAGGATGGAATGACAAAAGGGTATCTGATAACAAAATGTTTAATTTTTGATTAACTTTCCTTTAAAAAGCAGTGATTCTCAAGGTGGTCAGGGCCAAGATGACTTAAAATTCTTTAAAATATAGACAAAATAAGCAATAAATAAAACAAAACAATTGAATTCACCCCCTCAATAATTGTTTTATTTTTCTTTGAAGAATTATAAAAGTGTGATTTCTAGACCTGGAAAAGTCATGTAAATTAACAAAATCTTATCTTAACTCTTTGGACAGTTTTGTAGTTTTTATAAACATTTTTATAGCTTCTTTTGGCAAAAATATTTTACATGAATCCTTTTTCAGTATATCCCAAACATCTGCAAAATTTCTTGTGGTCAATGTTGGGCCTTAGAATCAAAAAAGGCTGAGAACCACTGCTTTCAGAGCAATAAAAGTGCAAAAAGGTCTGATACTATTTTAATATAATATAATATAATAATATATGTGCATGAGTATATACAGTAAAATATGAGTGTAAGAGAAAAATATATGTATGATATACGAGTGAAAGTTAAAAAAATGAATATTACTTTAAATAATACATTTTAAATTAGTTGGTTCATTTCTTAGAAGTTTACTTCCCTCTTAGGCTTTAATGAGAGCAGCACTCTACATGACATGAACTCCACATGTTTTCTATCATAAATGTAGTCATCCCGCTACCTTAAAGCCAAAGGTCCTGTTGAGAGAGCCATAACGGGGCGTCCCAGGGTTCTCACAGGTGGTACGAGTTGGCTCTGTGAAAAGAAAGGAAGAAGAAAGACAAAACAAATGAATATCCAGTTACATTATTCTTCTCAGTATCTTCTTATCTGTCACAACTGAGGCAGTTTCTTTTCCACCACCATAAGAGCATAACAGCATTTCAGCTATCATAAATACGTGCTACATCTCCCTTCACGAGCCCAAACACATCTTCCAAAGCAGCGCTAAGACTCGGCTTATAGTGATGGTTATGGGGCCTGTGTGTTTATGTAAGTGCTGCAGCAGTGTTGTAACAGTTGTTTTTTTATAGCGGGCTGATGGAGACACAGCAGGGGGCAGTGTTGCTGCAGCAGTGCATTTGTGCTGCTCTGTAATTGGGATGTAGAGCACATTTTTGAGCTGACGCAGAGACCCTTGATTCAATGCAGGCGTGCAAATGACAGGACAACCTGCAAGGCTTACACAACCAACCCCTTTTCCATGCCGTTTTTTAAGCGTGGAGCTTCTAATACTGAGTCAGCACACAGAAAATATATGACTGCATTGCCATATTGAGAAGAGTTGCAGACAGTGTTCGTGTTGCTTTGATTTTGAAGAAAGAGCCCACTAGGGGGCCAAACAGAATCAAGTAGAAACTAGAACATCTGATTCACTGACTTGCATTTTTTTTTTTTTTTAATTAAAAATGAGATTGTCACCTCCAAAAGAAACTTTTATAAACAAACATTTATACACAAATGAAAAACAAAATATAATGTAATATAATAAAATATAATAAAACCTGTCATCAGTTTTTATTGTTGCTTTTGTTGCATCAACAACAAAAGACATGGAGAAAGCCTTCTTTAACTTTTAAAAAACTATGGTTTTGCTACACCTATGCACAATTTAAGGTTAGCTGAATTTGATTATTTGCATCTGCGCCACTGAACTAGATTACATGGGATTTACCTTAATCAGTGAGAACAGCCAATAGGATTCATTCTATAAGAATTGTTGTGCATAAATATGTAGTGGCCACTTAATTTCCACCCCCCAACACCCTATAATTCTTTTTCATGGTGTCTTTGAGGGTGTAATATAAGGCCATAATAATACTTCATTGAAACAGCTAAATGATTACACCTGCTTTGGGGCCATGGCTGACATCTTCTGTTGGCACAATACACTAAATGCTTAAAAACGCCAATCAGAGCTCATCCAAATCTCCTGCTGGCTGTTCACAGCTCCTTAATAATGGCCTCACAGAGTTGGGACCATTTAATCAATTACTTGCTCAATTAAAAACAATTATTAATGTATTTATTGACGTTAGGAGAAGGACTCCCTCATGGATATATATACACAGAGATCACATATATATACAGATATATTTACAGAGATCAGTGCCTAAATACCCTCCAGTAAGGGAACCTGGGGTGATGTGAAATGTGAAATAAACCCTGGGAGGAACAAAGACTCAAAACGTGATGCTTAAGTTACAAACTCATGACTTCACAGTTTAACTATAGTCAAGCTACTTTCAAAAAATAGTTACCTACACTAAATTTCAGACACAGAAAATAGTTAATTACACTGAAAATTAAAAGAGATCATATCATCATATCTTCAGAATATCAGACAGTAATATATAATGCTGGAAATAAGAGAATTTATATTACGCAAACAGAATAAAGTTCAATATAATCAGTAAAGATCTTTTTTTTGTACTTTTTTTTTTAAGTTGAAAAAGGTGATAACAGCATTTAAATAAAATTGTGTTAAAAAAGATGCAGGGATTTAAAAATGATTATCTTTAACACTTTACAAAAAGGCTCAATTAGTTAACAATGTTAGTTCATTATACCTAATGCATTAAGTAATGAACAGCATTTTTTTACAGGATTTATTAATCTAGGTTCATGTTAATTTGAATATACTGTTGTTCATTGTTAATTCATGCCTTTTCAGAACACATTAATGTTCATTTATACAACTTGAAAGGCTAAAATGTTTTTGTACAATGTAGAAATTAACGAACAAAGATTAATAAATGCTGTAAAAGTATTGTTCACTGTGAGTTCATGATACCTAATGCATTAAGTAGTGTTGATGAATCAAACCTGAACTGTAAAGTGTAACCGATGAATTATTTGATTGGTGAATTATGGAACTTCAGTCAGGTACATGCCTCAGTGCACCTGTGTTTGAGGAGGTCATGGGAACCGAGCCGAGAAGCAGAGGACAATAACTTCACAACAGCTGTCACTGCCAGATGTCAAGAAGTGAGTTTGTCAAGTTGAAGTTTCTCATGCAATTTCGTTTTCCCTAGCCTCCATTCCATACTTCATACTCGTTTGCCAACTGTTCCCACTTCCATTGTTCTATGGTCACTAAAAGGAGTGGCTTTGTACTTTCCCACCATAATTGTGTCAATACAACATCAGGCCCGATTGGAGCAGCACTGGCCTGGGCTGCTAGGGCTGTGGGAGGGCATCGATTTCTTTGGAGTTGTTGCTGATAAATATTTTTGAGCTTGTTTGTGAACTGGGCGACAAATAATACCAAAAGGGCTTGTCGTTGTGGGCGGTAATTATAAGACTCAGCAGCCAGAGCAACTGGAAAACGTTATTTGAGTCAAAACTTGAAATTCTAACCACCTAGCTTCTGCTGAAATGAACCATGAAACAATAAAGAGACGAATGACTTAAGTGACAGTAATTGCTTCTCGCTTAGCAGAGTTGGACGCAGTGGTCAGCTTCAGTTGGCTGATTATTTGTTTTTTTAGTAATATTAGGTTTTGATATACATACTTACAACAATTATTATGGCAGTCTGTTACACTGGGAATTTAACATATGGTTTAAACATGCAAACTGTGTCAGTATAATTGATTTACCTATACAGCGAGGCTGGGATCCACTCCAGGTGCCATCAGCCTGGCAAATGCGTGTAGTACTGCCTACTGGGATGTAAGGAGCCATGCAACTAAATGTCACCTCGGACTGGTAGATGAAACTGCGGCCTTCCCTTGAGCCAAAAGCAGGGATTCCAGGATCTCCACAGAACTTAGCTATAATCACAGAGATCACAAAGAAACACTTTCAGCTAAATCATTCTCAAATGGTTAGTCATGTATGATGCTGAAAGCTTTGTTATAAAACAGGATGAATGCTTTATTATGTTATCCTTAATATTTACCACTTCTCAGAATGAGAGAAAAATATTCAAAAGCTGATTTATTGAAAAATCTGCAATATACACCGTATATTGTCTACCACTGGTTCATTCATCACACTCGAAAAGGAAGGTCAAAACAAGCAGATTGCATTGTGGGATATAGCATCACGCTGTGTGCTCTGATGTATGTATACTGCACATTTTGGCAAATGAAGCAGGTCATCCGGTATTTTTTTAGGCTCTTATTCTCACCAAGGCCGCATGATGAAAAATACAGTAAAGTCAGTAATATTGTGAAATGTTATCACAATTTAAAATATTTTTTTCTATTTTAATATACTTTAAAATGTAATTTATTCCTGTGATGGTCTTCTGTGTCACATGATCCTTCAAATCATTCTAATATGCTGATTTGTTGCTGAAAAAAATTCTTAATATCAATGTTGAAAACCCTGAAAACAGCATTTGTTTATTTTTTTGTAACATTGTATTTAACATGTGTCTTTAATGTCACTTTTGATCAATTTCAAGCATCCTTGCTGAATAAAAAGTTTTTCACTTTTTAGAAAAAAAGCATACTGACCCCAAACTTTTACACATTATATACTGCAGGAATAGTAAGAATAGTATGCTATTATGCTATTCTGAACACAGCCACATAATGTGGGGGAAGTCCCAAGCCTTGTGGTAAACGTTATCCATTGCCCTGCCACTGTCAGGCAAACAATAGGTCTCTGGAGGGAAAATCAATCACATGGTTGACGTCACCAGCTGACTGATCCATCATAAATATGCTGGTCAGACTACTGTGCCTGAGATCTAGCACTACAAACTTGACTTTTCCTGATCAATTATAGATATGCTGTCTAGATATAAAATAAAAGTGGAAAAGAAAGAGAAGGAAAAAAATCAGTACCCTGACAAAGTCAGAGGTACACTTTCTTCTTCGACCAAAAGATTATTATTTTTTTTTTACATTTGCCTGCTTTTGTTCCATGTGAGGGCTAAAACAAGGGTACCTTTGTGATAACTAGGCTTTTTAAATTTTAAATTCTCATGCCATGTCTGGAGGTTCTTCATCTTAGTTGTCATACAGCACTGTGCTGAAACAGACCCACCATGATAAGCCCACCTTGTCTGGTGTCCCAAACAAATATTATTACATAATAGAATAGAATAGAATAGAATAGAATAGAATAGAATGAGCTTTATTGGCCAAGTATGTTTACACATACAAGGAAT
>JAUZSZ010000132.1:19614864-19625210 GCA_034780575.1 Labeobarbus marequensis
TCAGATTCCAAAAATTGAGTATTTGTAATAAGATTACAGTCAGGTCCATATATATTTGGACACTGACACAATTTTTGTAATTTTGGCTTTGTATGCCACCAGAGCAGAATTAAAATGAAACAGTCAAAATGAAATTGAAGTGCAGACTTTAAGCTTTAATTCAAAGGATTGAACAAAAATATAACACAAAAAAACTTAGGAATTACAACCATTTTTATACACAGTCCCCCCCATTTTCAGGGGCTCAGATGTAATTGGACAAATACATATAATCATAAATAAAGTGTTAATTTTTTATATTTTGTTGAGAATTATTTGTAAGCAATGACTGCCTTAAGCCTAGAACTCATGGACATCACCAGAGACTGGGTTTATTCTTTGTGATGCTTTGCCAGGCCTTTACTGCAGCTGACATCAGTTGTTGTTTGTTTGTGGGTCTTTCTGTCTTTAGTTTTGTCTTCAGTGAGTGAAATGCAGCTCGATCGGGTTGAGATCAGGAGATTGACTCAGCCATTGCAGAATATTCCACTTTTTTTACCTTCAAAAACTCCTGGGTTGCTTTTGCTGTATGTTTTGGGTCAAGGTCCATTTGAAGTGATGCCCAATCAGCTTCTGCTTCTGTCCTCTGTCTTGTCATCAATAAACAGCAGTAGCCCAGAGCCACTGGAAGCTATGCAGCTCATGATCACACTGCCCTACAATGTTTCACAGATGATGATGCTGTATGCTTTAGATCATGAGCTGTTCCAAGCCTTCTCCATATTTTTTTCCCGTCTTTCTGAAACAGGCTGATCTTAATTCCAGCCATCCAAAGAATGCTTTTCCAGAAGTGGTCTGGCTTTTTTAGATGCTTTTTGGCCTTGTTTGCACCTTGTGATGAACCCTCTGTATTTGCTCTGGTGAAGTCTTCTCTTGATTGTAGACTTTAACAGTGACATGCTGTCTCTCTGATGGATTTGTTTTGTTTTTGAAGCCTCACAATTGTCTGTTTCTCTTGTATGGAAAGATCCTTTGACCACATGATGGGGGTTCACAGCAACAGCTTCCAAATGTAAATGGCACACTTAGAATCAACTCCAGACCTTTTACCCACTTAACTGAGGCTGAAATAATGAAGGAATAGCCCACATCTATCCATGAAATGGCTTTTGAGTCAACTGTCCAATTACTTATGGTCCCTTGAAAAAGGGGGGAGGTACATATTAAAGAGATGTAATTCCTTAACCTTTCCTCCAATTTTGATGAGAATATCCTCAAATTAAAGCTCAGAGTGTGCACTTTAAGCCCATATTAATTATATAACTGTAATTGAAAAAGTTTTGGTCAACAACTAAAATAATAAAAATTGTGCCTGTGTCCAAATATATATGGACCTAACTGTATATAGTGTATGCCAAAGACTTTTCGTTTTCAATGAAAGTGAAGATTACTTTCCCTAGGTGAAGATTAAATTCACAGTTTGCTCTGAAACATGAGATAAAGGTCATTCACTCTACTTGGGTCTTTAAGCATATTTTAAAAACCACTTAATAAAACCATGTTTAAAAGCCTCCATAACAATCCCGAGTGCATTTCACCATGACTTTGAGAGAATCAAGTATTAAACTCTCTTTTTAGCGTTGCATTCAAAAATATTTTAAAGTACTGTATATCTATATCTAGATTCCTAGAAATAAAAACAATATACCTTTATAACTTTAATAAAGTGCATGTCTGATACTACTAATGACACCATAAATTGATGTTTCTCAAAAAATAAATACAATTAAATACTTCAATGTAAAAATTTCGATGTAGATGTGTTTTACATGAACTAGCCACAAAATAAACTGAAAAAAGTTTTAAATCCCTTTTTAATTAAGCCAAATTTGATTACTTATGTTCTAAAAAATCACTTTTACTTAAGCTGTGTACAAGAGATTATTAAAGCCCACCTCTTTCTGACAAAAGAAGTTTGACGCTGCAGTAGTGAGACACTTTTTCCCTGCACAGTTTGATCCAAAAAAAATGAATCAAAAGGAAGGGGGGGCAACCAGGCCGAGACACTGAAACAACACAGTAAATGATGCTTCAGGCTGACGCAGCCTATTTCAAGTGACTCAGATCAGACAATGAAAGACACGCAGAGCGGTTCTGCTGCACACGAACAAGACCACACTCACCCATCTCCCTCCTACCACCTCACTCCCAAAGCTAATATGTGTATTGAACATATTTCCTCCCATTCATCCAGCCGCCAAATGCTCTGATAAGAAGTTAAAACCCAACTCTGCTATACATAAATATGCATTATGTAGCATCTTATAAAAGTATATAATGATGATCTGATATAACTTTATGTTCACAAAGCAAAGTCTGTTAGATTGATTAATTAGCATTTAAATAAATAAATAAATCCTTAGCCTGTATGTCTTCTTAAATAAGATTAGGAGGCTCTAAAGCAGAGCCAAGCAACTGGAAAAACACCAAGACTAATGCACTAAAGAGACAGATGTCATGTACCCTTCACTATCCATTAGTTAACATGCAAAATGAATGAAACAAAAAGTGATATAATGTGTTGTGCCATCTTCCTGGAATTTGCAAGTGTCTAAAAGACAGGTAAAAAATATTTTAGCCAAAGCCTCCAGACAGAAATTTGATGAAGATTAATGGGGAGTGATGAGGTCTGTAGTCAGATACCACCTCTTCATTGAGGCTTAATAAATACAATTATGATTGGCACAGATTGCAGAGTAGCCTTTAACTCGCCAAGCAGAGCGACTCTTAATTAATGCCGCAGATTTCATCTGATACACGCAATAAATGACAATATAGTGTAACAAGACATAGCACAACACAGAATGGACTGGGATCCTTACCTTCATAATAGATTTTAAAGCCGTGCGCGCTCACGGCGAAGTCACTGGTGAGTCTCAAGGAGAATACAGACCCAGTGCTTGTGATGGGAGGTGGGATTTGGAAACCCGTTAACCTAAAGAGACCAAAGAGAAGAGAAATAAGCATAAATTAGAAAAGAAAGATCTTATACACAGATCATCTTATAACATGTTTAGGAGTTTTCAGCACTCACTGTATGCATGGTGTTCATTTTGTGATTTTTGTGATATTGAAACGCAACTGATGATTTCTTGAGATATAATAAATGAATATTCTTTATTCATCAAGGATACATAAAATTATTCAAAAATGACAGTAAAGACATTTATAATGTTACAAACTATTTATATTTCAAATGCTGTTCTTTTGAACGTTCTATATATCAAAGGATCCTGCAGGAGGGAAAAAACCCCACAAAACATATAAAGCACAACATTTTTCAACCTTGATAATTTGTTGTATTGTATAAAACCTGATGTATTTGTTTTGTAACAAAGGTTGGACTCAACCCTGGCTATAATCATTTTTATTTATTTTTTTTCATGTGGTGCAAGGCTTCAATTTTTTCCCCCCAGTGACACAGATCTAACATAAGGCAATAGGCCGATTATAAAAAAATAAATAAAAAAAATTCAGTGCTTATGACAACATGGCTAAAATATAGAAAACATAGTGTGAAACTAATTTGATATGGCAATGTTTAGTTAAATCTGAACCTGTCTTCTCAGAGTGCTCATCTTATTGCACATTATTTCTTGATGTGAAGGCACAGGTTTTCTTCCCCGCTTTATTTAAGCTCCAGAATAATCCCCAATGCTCATGTGTGCATGCAAAGAAGTCATTTCGTCAAACCACTCCTTGGGAGCATACAGACATCACCAACATTATAAGCCACCAGCATGCTACAGACCATATATTTAGAGGCATTGACGAAACACACTCTGCATAAGGAAATAGTGTGTTAGCAGAGCTGCTGGTTATCTCCATTTAGAATATCGATTAGGTCAGCAACATGTTAGGATGCGGAGAGGTTTTTAAAAGTGTGTGTGGATATTTGCTCAAAAATGTGTGCGTCAGCTAACATGTGTCACATGGACAGAATGTATTTTGTTTATGCTAATGAACTCACAGTGAGACTGAAATATTTATAAATGGCTATGAATAATATCCTTAGGACACTGCAGTTTTGTTTTAATAATATTAACCTTTAAACTTGTCATAAACTTCAAAGACTGTTAGAGAATAGATTAAAAGACCTATGTTGCTAAATCTTATGTAAATTCACACATGACCTAGTTGCTTTTTTAAAGAAAGGATAATCTCTTTTTTTCCTTCAAATGTTTAGCCAACCATATAAAAAGGTGAAAAAACAAACACACAAAATATAGTAAAAGACTTGGAATAAAGCATTTTCCTTTTACGGGAAGGGAACTATTGAGGCTAATGATTTAACATTTTTGACACAGCCAATCAGAAGATTTGAAGTGTAAATCACAGCTGTTTAATTTCAGATTTAAATTTAATAAACCTCTTTTATTACTTGGTGCTGTACACACAATGTTTATGTAATGAAAAATAACTTGGGAAAGAAAAAAAAAACTTTTATATGAAACTCTAAGTACTGCGAATCCACGCCAAACTGCCAAAAGTGAGGCTTTAAATACTAAGTAAATCACCATCTTGTACTCTCTTAGCAAATTCTCCCTGAATAAAGCCAACACTCTACTATTGTCTGAATTATTGCATATACCTTATCATTTTTCTTGCTGGACAAAGGAAATAATTTGGATTTTTGAGGCTGGATGGCACAGAATCTCCCAGTACTGCCTTAATGTATGTGTATGGATACATTCATGCTTTGATGGACTTCACAGGACATTCGTCCATCTTCAGTGAGACTCCAAATCAGTTTGTTTGTACTTAATATCACAGTACAATGTTATAGATCTTCTGTTACGGTCTTGGTCAGTTAAAGCATGCATACAAACTGCTAAAAGCATATCAGACTGCGGGACCGGTTTTAAAGGTTGTTGGAGATCAGTGGCGCTTGAGTTCTTTAAAAGGAACAGCAGCTCCGTTCAGAGTCCATCCATCACCAAGGGCTTCGCTAACTGCTATTTTAGACAACTGCGTGAGTTGGAACAAATCTATCTCCTCACTATGCCCACAGCCAAAACAGTCGGGAGCCTCCACTCTCTGCTGCTCGTTAGATGATCATCGGGGCTTAAATCGCTTGGACATTCTGCTTTTGGCTCGAGAACATGCAGCAAACTCCTCTGACTTCAAGCTCCCAGCCACCAATCAGCTTGCGCTGCACACTTTAAAAGGCACCATACTGACAGGGTCAAAAACCAGCCTGTCAAACGAGTTAGGATTAAAAGGATGGTTTAACCGAAAACTGTCCAGAAAATGAAAGTCTCTTGTGTAGGCAATAGTGTTCCAGCATCAAACCTTTGACCTCAAGTGTTTCATAAAATGTTCAAAGGCAATACAGAGAAGGCAAAGACTTAAGTACTGTTTGGATGGGATTTCAACATTTACAGAACATCCGAGTTAAAATGGGACTTCATAAGTGACTTTATGTACTGGTTCAGGCAAGATTGGAAACTCTGTGGTTTTTAGTTGATTGTCTGAATACGGACAGAATTAAGATCAAAGCTTATGCTGCTACTGTACGGTATAAGCGTATGTCAAAAAGTATTTCCAGAAGGAATTTTGGATTAATTCCAGCTTTTAAACTCACAGATTTGGCTTCAGACAGGAATTATTACATAACCCTGATGTTCCTCAAAATAATACAGTATTTAATTCAGCTGTAAAGACTCTTAGGACAAAAACACCAATATTTCAACATTTTCTAAAACATTTTTTGATGTCTACACATATTTGTCTTGGAGGAACATTCACTATCCTAAATGATTCATGAACGTAATGCCTTTCTCATTTTGAATGGAGAGGGCAGTCTATATTTAATTTTTCTTTCTTGTGTCAAATGAGTGCTTCCAACATGGTAGAAAATTACCAAGATCCCGTTTTACCATGAGGAAAAAAACCCCACTTTGATCCACTGCTTGAAGAACACGAAACATTTCCACAAAGACACCATTACACCCCTGCCTCTAATGCTGCTTTATTCCTAATGTGCATTTCCCCTCCTTTTAATCCGGTAATTACATTTTACCAAATATGCTCATTCATACTCATACTCATTTATTTCTATGATGAGATTTCTCTGTTTCTGTCTCTCTGTCAGTCTCTCTCTTCCTTCTCTTTCTGTCTGTCTGTCTCATTAAGCACTTAAAGAGTGGTAAAGCTTTCTTACACAACCCAGGGAGGAATAAATAAAAACACTCAGCATTGCCACAGAGGTAGTGCAGTGGGGAATCGTGAAAAAAATGAGGTGTCCTTACTGCTTAGGGTTTGATTGGAGGGTTTGATCTGCTCCAGTAGCATCTATTTCAGGGTATTCATTATATACAGTCAGAGTGGAAGCTTATGAGCCAATAAAATCATGTTATTCTGTAAGTGAAAATTCATCTTTTCTAAGTACTTTCCTTAATCGGAGTGCGCTATTCGAAGTCATAGATTCAAGTCAATTGATTTTTTTTCCTCATTAAAAGTCCTCGGGTGTTGAAGGATAATGTGATTCCACAGGGAAGGTGCAGTTCCACTGCTTATTTGATTGTTTTCATCTTGCCATGGTTACATACAATCGCATCTGAGAGAGTAACATGTTAGGATGAGAGTAAAGACGGATGGGTTTAATAAAGATATTTAAACAGGGTTATGAGGTCTTGTACGTTGCTCAGGGACTTCAACCTCAAAACAAATGAACTTGATGAAGATGGAGAAGTCAAGACAATTCATTTCTCTCTCTGGAGAACTAGACAGGTCAAATAGCGAGGCCATTTATTGGTTTTGTGAATCTGCAGGGTGTTTGACCAATTTAAACTGGACAGATGTCAGAAGTGAGATTTTGAAACGTGGGTAGAAAATACTTGGTGTCATGTAGCATTACATTGATCTTTATCATTTTGAGACTTCTACAAAGGTAAAATAATGGATACTATGACACATTACAAAATTTACACAATGATTTCTGTGAGAGGAGTCTCACATAACAGTTCAGCCTCAGTTATATTTAATAATCATCAACCTCAAAAAGTCAATAATCTGATAGCTCATTACTGATAAATGACTGTCTATAGGATTTTGTCTAATGCAAAAATAAAACATTATCTAAAGGCAGTTGTTTTAAATGTTACAATGCAACTAATTTAACCTGCATACTGTAATAAAGCATGAATGATTAAAAAGTTGGTACTGCTTTAAGTGTGACAGTCCAAAGTAACATATAAACTTTTAACTGGCCCATTTGGTGTTCAATAAATAAAACACAGCATTAATGCACACTTGTGATGTTCACTGTGAAATTCAAAATATAATACTAAACTATGCTTGCTTTTGAGAAATCCTAAGTACAGTATAGTGGGCCATAGCTGGCACAACACAGATGGACACAATTTTGTATGAATATACATATACACCCACACACTGAAATGTTTTGGCAGCTTCCTTTAATATACTGATTGTGTAAGTCTATGCATATTACAAGGACATTATTTCCAAAAACATAATTTATATTTTAGCTATATGGCAAAAGGCATCAAATATATGAAAGAAGGGTATAGAAAACCACACATGCAGCAATGGGAATTAAAAAAGCAACCTATAACAGTAAGTGTTTGGTGACTGACCGTACATTTACTTTCACCTTTTGACATTTTATACATCCCATCATATGGGACATTACTATTAAATCTAAATATTGGTGAAAGGGCTTAGAGTTCAGCTTTCAGACAAATGAAAACAGATGATATCATGGTTCTCCCCAAAAGATGTAATGCCTCTCATGGGGAAAAACAGTCCATAAATCTTCATTTGTCAAGATGGCTCTTGCAGATAGTCATTCATAACTTTGAGCTCACTTCTCTCAAAGGTCTGTGGCATATTGGAAGGCAATGGACTGAAGTTCAGAATTTATGCAATTGCCACAATTGTGAAAGTCAATAAAAGTAACATGGGACATTTCTTTGTAAGCAATTCTGTGTTTCTATAGATGAGAAAAACTCAAACTGACAGCCGTAGAAAATTATGAACCACGATAACTAAGCAATTTGGGAGTCTATAAAGAAAGCTTCCTCCAAAATGCAATTTTCGAACATTGCTTGATGTATTAAAATGCTGTAGCAAAGGGAAAAATGGAACAGCTTCAAGAAAGTGACTTGCCAGAAATATAGATCTGTCTTAACACTATTAAAGCTTCACAAGTTCACTCCACTGATGATGAATATCAGCATCCAAGTCATATTTACTCAAATTTCCTCTGCTTAAAGAATGTGATATCTAATATTAGCTCATTTCAGTCCATTGACAATTATGTGAGCTCACTCTTTTATCTGTTATCCATGAATCCTTGTTGTAGTTTAAAATGAACTCAAACAATGTGCAAAGTCCCCAAAGAAATTAAAAAAGTACAATAAGCCATAAGAGACTGAGTTTTACAGTGAATCAATAACAACTGACGATGTCTCAAAAGTTGAATGTTACATCTATGATCTATTTCATTGTGAAAGCTACTGTAAACTCATTTGTGAAATTACATTTGTTAACATTATTTAACAACATTAACTTACAAAACATCTACAATATGATACAATTACAAAAATTATTATGATATTATTGCAATATTAACTTGACACCCTCAAGCAAGTTAACTCTAAATCCTCTATGTTAGTGGATCCATTTCATTTCCTTTCCATTGTGTAAAAGTCAAGCTACAGTTAAAGTTTAAATGCCTGAGCATATTTCTCAAAGTCTTCTAAGAATAAATACTTCCTAACATTCCAAGACATGTTCATTTTTTAAGTTTCAGTTGAGCTCAAAAGGTTCTGCATAACAAGAATGACCCGCACCAGTCAAGTTAAGAACCACTGCTTTAGATTTAAACTTTCAAACAGTTTCCCATCAGTGGAGTAATTAAACGAGGACGAGACAAGCGTGTGGGCGAGTGATACCTCGAGAGATTCCTTCCCAATATCCGTGACCACTCAATGAATCAAACACTGTATCTCCTAGGCCTCGAAACAAATCGCAAAGTTGTGTGGCAAAATACGGCGGGCTATAGCACGCCCCAGCTGCTAATGCTGCAGCTCACTACCCCAGATTAAAACCCTTCTGTTCTTTCTATATCTGCCCAGCCAGACGTACCACTCACACAGGCATACCGTCTTATCAAAATCCACATTCCATCAGTACCATACTCTCCCTCAGTGGGGGGAAATTGCCTGCATTCCACCCCAGCTCCCCCCGTCCCCCCACCACAAAGCAATCTGCTGCCGAGGACAGTTCCAGTCTCCCACTCAAGCAGACCTTGCTATTTATATGGAACCTTCTGTTCACTAACATGGACACGGATGCACTTGTCTGGCTAATGAGCTTGCGATTTTATGAGGCAAGCATAGTGGTGTACAACAGAAGAGTGGGTTTCGCCTCTGGCTGAAACCTTTTTCAGTTGTTAAAGAACATAATCTTTATGTACGCAAACACTTTTTGCTGGGGATTCTTAATTATTACAGGAACAGCCTACTTAGAAATGGCCCTCATGTCATTCCAAATGACCATTTCTGACTTTGAATGCATATATGAACTAACTGAGAGCTAGAGATTAAGATTTTTGGTCAGTTCATTACACAAAGTTAAGATATGGCACAAGAAGGTTACACTTTTTGATGGTGCCCTTTAGACATTCTAATTTGACATGTAGTTGCAAAGTTACAGTAGAATGTCCGCTGAGGGACTATCAAAATAAAACGCTAGCAGATATTAAGCATACAGACTACTAATACTCTAATGACTGGTAGTTGACATGTAGTTGCAAAGTTACTTGTAGTCAGAATGTCTAAAAAGGATCTTTAAAATAAATTGTTACCCTTTGGGAGACTTAGACTATAGTATATGATTTGTATTTCATATAAACTTGTTATGGTGCTTTTTCCCCCCTTTACAAATACATCACTACTAAAAGAGCTATATTTACCAATTTAGGGGTCATACTCAAATGTCATACTCGGTCACTTGATAAATTAATAAATCATTGGAAAAACAATCAATAAACCAATGTAATAGAAAAAAAAGTGTAATAATTAAAAAAAACCTATCCCTGTAAAGCTGCTTTGAAACAATCTCGAATCTCGTATAAAGTGCTAAATAAATAAATGTGACTTGACTTGAATTTAAATAAAAATGAAGATAAGCAAATTGAAAATACAATATAATATAGAAATAATTCTCAACTACTTCTTAATCACAAATTAATTTTCTATTTCATTATTTTTATATTAGTGTTACAGGGCGAACAAGACGTGAGACGTGCGGATCCATTTGCAAGGCTTTATTCAAAAACA
>JAUZSZ010000132.1:19638668-19648730 GCA_034780575.1 Labeobarbus marequensis
TTAAATGAACCAAACTTTCCCCTCCAGCTTTATTCCTATCTTTATTCTGAAGGTCTTTACAGAAGGGTTTGTTAAAGGAAGACTGACACAAAATGGAAAATTTGCTGAAAATTGACTCACCTTTAGGCCATCTGAGATGTTGATAACCTCATTTGCTCACCAATGGATCATCTGCAGTAAATGGGTGCCGTCAGAATGAGAGTTCAAACAGCTGATAAAAACCATCCCAATAATCTTTGTTGACTCTAGTCAGTCAATTAAAGTCTTGAAAAGCAAAAAGCTATGTGCTTCTAATAAACAAATTCATCATTAAGATGTTTTTAACTTCAAACTATCTTGAATTATTGTTCAAGTATAGTCCCCTATCCATAGTATTGTATCTTTAGTAAAAAAAAAGTTGTCCCGTCTGAATCAGGAGAGAGATATGCACAGATCAAACACAGTTTACAAGCCAAAACAGTCCAAACTGTTCTAAAATGTCAGTAGATTTTGATGTAACAGGGATGGACTGTTTCACTAGAAGAAGCATATGTATTATGAACTATTTTGCCCTGAACCAACAGTTTCATGATTAATTTGTTTCTTATAAATACCCAGCCATACATTAAGTGATGGAAAATAGTCATGCAGATTACTTGTCGATTACTGTGATGTTTTTATCAACTGTTTGGACACTCGTTCTGACGGCACCCATTCACTGCAGAGGATACATTGGTGGGCAATTGATGTAATGCCGAAATCTGTTTCGTTGATGGATGGACTATGACTGACTGGACTATTGTAACTTTAAAATAAGCTTTAAGATCCCTGCTGATTGGGTAAACATCCATTTTAGTTCTGGTCACATTTAACTGACTTGAATAAATTCTACTGACTCTATGAACCTCGAAAAAGTGACCACTATGATCGGATATAAACATACCCCTGCACTTCATCAGCCAACCAAAAAGAGTACCATCAGAGATGTTAAACCTAGCCTTGGCTCTTTCCTCACAGATCCTGAGACAGCCTTTTAGAGCCAGGGCCCTTTGGCTTGCTGGGAAGCCTTTGTGATCCCTCATCACAAAGAACGACTTCTTCCTTCTCTTGGTGGCCTCTCCCACACCCTCACATGCGGCAACTGCAAACTGCACCAGAGGACAAACCGTTCGCCTACTGAATAAATAAAGAGAGAAACAGGGGAAAAAAAAGACTTGGCATGGAATCAGCTGGGTGGGGAGAAAGATAAGAGAGACAACAATTTGCAAGGGCGTTGGAAGGAAAAGCCCTCCTCCTGCTAGTTTGCCTTGGTTGTGAAAAGAAAGAAATGAAGACTGCACTTCTGAATGAAGACATGCTTCTGTCTCTCTGACATCTTACTGGATGTCCCTTCTCTCTCTTTCACAAACTTACATTGCCTTTGTTCTTCTTTCATGCAGTACATGCTCAATGCATGACAGCAATGTTGGGGAGCAACTAGTAGCGGACTACTTTTGTCAATAGCATGACAGTAGGTCAGCTGCTTTAAAAAATAACAGAGCTTGGCCAGATAAGTTACTTTTTCCTACAAGTAGGAGTAGGTCAGGACAAAATGATGTGTCACACTGTGTTGTACATAAAGCTTTACAGCTGAGCAAATTGATCAAATAATCGAACAGGGTTCCAAAACAGCTCTCATTCTCTCTCATGTGTGGTGTTGGGAAACCCCAATCATTTTAGTTAATCAGTTCAAATAAATTAATTCACAGATTCACTTAAGAACCAGCTAAATGCTAGATCAGTTTTTGAATATTTAGAAAAAATTAATTAATATCACTGGATGGTTATAATATTAATGTTATATTAATAATAATTATATTTATAATGCACACACAAACATGATGATTTTTATTTCAAATATGTGTTTTTGTTTCTAATCATCAAATAAATCTGAACAAATGAATACCATCAATGTTATAAATAAATAAATATTAAACAACTGTTTTCAACATTCATAAAATAAGAAATATTTTTGAACACCAAATCAGCATATTAGAATGAAGAATCATGTGACACTGAAGAATAAAGTAATGGCTGCCAAATATTCAGCTTTGCCATCACAGGGATAACTGCACTTTAGAATATAATAAAGTATAAAACAGTTATTTTAAATTGTAATAATACTTCACAATATAACTGTTTTTATTGTATTTTTGATCAAATCAGTGCAGCCTTTCTGAACAGAGACTTCTTTCAAAACCATCTTTCAAAAATCTCACCAACCCCAAAAAGTGGTATATATAAATGTATTTAATAATCAAACAATAACATTATTGTGATGGACCATTTAAAGCTAGATTACATTAGATATTTCTGAATGTTGGTAACCTGTTAATAAAGTTTTTTTTTTTTCAAATTTATTTATTTATTTTTTACAATAGTTTAAAAAAGTTGTATTTATACAGTATAGTGTAGTCTAGTCTAGTGTAGTGTTGCACTGCTCCTGCACTGCACAGTCTCTGTTTCTTTCTGCAGAAATCCTATAGGTCAAATCAAAGCCTAGATTAATTGAATCCTTGTATTTCTGTCCTATGCGTAATGAACTGACTAGCAGACCATGGCAAAAACCTTGTTCTCTCTGGTAATGAAAAAAAGATATAAAAAAGTTTCATGACAGCAGTGTGCGGCCCAATGCTCGCATCATTTCGAGGGACAGAGAGAGAAAGAGAGATGAAGACAAAAACATAACCAGTGTGTCAGCCATTTGTCAAGAATGTTGACATAGCAGCACCTGTGTTACCGTAATCTCAAATCATATTCGGGTCAAGATATTTACAGTTATATCAGGTAAATCACAGATTTTATGATATCAAATGTACACAGGGCATCATGCTGAAGGGCCATCTTTACATTTTTTCATTTTCCAGGGGAAACTAAAGCATTACAGAGAACTGCGGGACTCATTTATCTTTGCTTAACAGACCAACATTGCCGAGCCGGGGAAAATTACTTTGCTCAGGCAATAAGAGCAAACATATTCGAGAAAAAAACGGGAGAAAAAAGTCCAATGATTGGGTTAGACTGGTGGAGGTTGCCCATGGGCCATCCAGCATATGGTCGGTGCATTCATTTTTCATTTCGATACGTGAGCTTTGAGCAAGTTCAGACAAGCCACATTTCTCCTATTGTGTGCTTTTTTCAATCCAAAATGGCTCAACAGGGAGCTCAGTGACAAAGATGGGAACGATTTAACGAGCTGCTGTCGCAAATGTGGATCAGTTTGTCTTGTCAGTCCCAGTGGGTCAAGGCCAGGCTATATAGCACGGTCCAGTTACCCCCTGCTTGTAATGTGGATGTTGTTACTACATGGTTTGGCTATAAAAGCATTTTAATCCATTGAAAACAATTCAGCAGAAATATAAAATGAAATATTTATGAATAATTTTATAGCAGTGCCCAATTTGTTTTAGTATTTTAGGCTGTTAAAAGCACAAAGTGCACTTATTCTCCTGATCTGCTGCCTTTGACCTCAATGTTCAGGGTCATTTTATTAGATGAAATTTTCAAGGCACGAAAAGTATATTATCTGTTTTTGATTGTGTAGCAATATATAAAGCATAACTCACAAAGAATTCACTTTCAAACCAAGTCGTTTTCTCTTTAACTGAACTAATGTTTTTTATTCTTTAATTTTGGTCTATTATTATTAACTTGTAACTGTTCTTGACATTGTTGCAAGATATGTTTATTATTATTATTATTATTTTAAAAATCGACACATACAGCTTTTTAAGACATTACAGACCTCCTTAGTCCATGTACATGTTATTTTTATTTGATAAAATAAAGTCTGAACTCCCAAATTACTCCATTTGTATTATTGACAAATTATGCTGTTTAATGTGACAAATCGAGAATAATAATTATGTCATTAGAAATCAGAGTCTTTCATTTTCCATTCAGTGCATAAAACTCAAAATGTGTTTCTGGGGCAAAACGAATCAAAGCAATGGAGCAAGTCACATACTGTATGGACAAAACATGCAGCCAGTAGATGGAGCAATTTACACTTGGCAAATTTTATGAGCATATTTACATCAGCATGAGTCCCTCCACCACCCTGACAGTTTTCCAGCTGCAGAGAGCTTCCGAATGGGGTGCAAATCATTTTGATCATTGCATCATGGCCCTTTTCTTGGCTGGCAACTCAGGGAACTCAAGGAAGGCAATATCTCAGATGACAAAACACAAGAGAATAAGCAACTGCCCTTTGTACCACGGTAGCCAGGGGTTATTGGACAAAGATCAAATGTAAAAGCATAGTGTTCTCATTATGCAATGGAGGTTCACAAGCAGCTGTTGAATAATAGAAGCCCTAGTCATAGTACATTAAGCAGACAGTTTATCTGAGGTGATGTCTCTGAAGGTTTTTTTTTTTTTTTGCAGCAAATGGATATTAGCATGCCACTGATGTGTGTTGTCTCTTTCCTTTTCCATTTTCCAATTCGATACTACTGTGATATTTAGCAAAAGGGAGATTAGTGTGTTATAAAGCAGAGAGCACCATGCCTCAGGATGTTTTTGGGCGATATTAAAAAATTGTGAATAAATAACTCCAACGTCAGTGTGCAGAGGCTGGGATGTGGCTGTCAGGGACACTCTCAGCATTAATTAAATCCTGGGCTTTCAGGAAAAAATTCAGAAGTGAGGAAGAAAGAGCAAAAAGAGACCGTCTCATCTCTAGTCACTTCCTTTTATCCATTCCAGCAATGTGTCAGTCTGAAGTAACATCAACGCAGGAAATGAAATCTGACATTGAGGAAAGCGGTAACCTAGCAGCTCTGTAAAAAATAACCATATGACAATCACTTGCACATTCAATGAATCTGATGTAAATAAAATGAACTGTCAGCCTCATCGTTCACAAATGCTCATAAAATAGGCCAGCTTTTTTGGTAGCTGTTTCACTTGGATGAAGACTATCTCTTCTTTAAAACAAGAGTAACTTGTATTGTTTCCAACTGCAGATACAAAGTAATTCAACTACAATCTTTTACTAACTATTACCAAACTATATCAGCTCAATCTCATAAAAAAAAAAAAAAAAAATAATAATAATAATAATAAACTGTTTTATGCTGTACATTTATGACACAATTTGTCTGGAAATGTACAATTTTTTAGAAAAAAAAAAGCATGAAGGACCACCTAACCATTAGAAGATCTTGTGAAAACATACGAATGAGCTCGTACAAATCCATATAAATTATCCAACAATTCGCTAAAGCATAAAATAGTAATGAATTGCTATGAGAGTGTGTTGAAACTACTAATAAAAAGATGCTATGTTAATGTAATTTTTATGAGGGTGGTTTAGAATCAGAATTAATGAATCTTCTAAACTATTTTTATTATTTATTTAGATTTATTATTTTATATTTTAAATGAATTAGTCAATTAGGTTAGCAAAATGACTTGCTAATATCACACTCACTGCATCATTTGGAGACATTTTTTCATTTAGTAAAACAAAAACAGGATACTTGACAATATAAAAAAAACACAAGGACATCTGGATGAAGTGGATCCTTTCCTACAATCAATTAAAAAACCTGCAAAAGCATTCCAACATCAGTGATGAAAAAGGTCTGTAAATTCAACACCTGCATGAACAGCTTGTGAATGATTCTGTAGTGCACATAAAGACATTTTCCAACCAGACAAGTATCAAAATGGTACACAAGTGCCATCTGATATCAATTTGGCATTTATCTGTTACAAAAACAACGAGGATCTCAAATAGAGTGACTAAATGAACCAATTCACTAAAATCAATCTGAGAGTGAGATGGGAGATGTTTTAGGACAGTGCATTTTATAATTACATCAGTTTGCTTGACTCTGTTGTTGCAAATAACAAAAGCTGTGCATATAACAAAAAATATGACAAAAAATTAGAAATGTAATGATTTCTCACACTATGCAGAAACCATCATTGGAAAACAGAAAAATGTAGTTAAAGCTAGCAGTGTCACTACTTTTAGTTAGTTGCTCCCAAACACAGAATAATTGTTTGTATCTTATTAGAAAACCTAGTATCCTATGAGCATTAACAGAATAAGACAACTTATTTGAGCAAGTCCTCTCATAAATAATAGGGTTTAATGGTATGCTAAAAGTATAAAGTGGGATATTCCTACTTGATATCTCCAAACTCCAATCATGAATATTTTTTTTCAGTGATAAAGATGACATAAAAAAAGAAACAAAACAGCAACGGTAGTGTTAGCTTTGCAGCTGTTTAATTGCCAATCTCTTAGCAACCAAACTACACAATGTTATGCTAGCATTTGTCATTGAGGTGTACGATTATTAACAGAGAGGATAATTTACTGTGTTTTACTCAGCTCTCTCTACACGTTTGCTAAAATGTTTTATAAACATCAAATGTAGGAATTTTGACTCACTGAATCCTTTTTTCCCCCAAACTAAAACGTTCATCAAAAACTTTGTATATCTCCGAGAGTGCTGCCATGTTTGAGTAACATCATAAAACTTCAGCAAAAATCAGATTTTTGGATTTCCACACAAGCTCTAAAGATGGAAGTCTGATATCAAGCAGAATTCTATTACACTTCTCCAAGACTCTCTGAGTTAAATGCAATGCAGAATAAGCACTCAACATCAGACAACAAGATTGCTCGATGCTAAAATCTCTTTAATTGCAGCATCTGCTCCACTAACGTATCCTCAGAGAGCAATTTGGCGTGTCTCATTACATGCTATTGTGTGGATTTCACGAATGACATAATGCAAAGACTTAGACAGGAGAGACAAATGCACCATGCCCACTTACAAACCACATGCTGGTTGAGAGCTAATTTGCATATATGACTACATTATACCTCCCATCCACCGGCGATGTGACTCTCATGGGTTTTGGGGATGAAGGAAAATGTATGTCCCACGATGATACTTTGTTTAAAAAGTTAATCAAACATGTACAGTGTGTTTGTAGTCTCCCACTATGTATTATAATGAGCCTGGGTCTTCTGTTTATTGCAGTCAGGCTACAAAGCAAAAGAAACAGGGACATTAGGTCAGCGGAATTTGAGGTGAGGGCTTTACGCTCACTTTTGCATGAAAAATTATGTCTTTGGTGTTAATGTGATTTAAGGGAAATTATTTACATTACAAAGGTCATCATATGCCTGGTGTCAAGGTAACAGGCTTAAATGGGAGTTTAGATGCTGAGAGGAAACTAGAAGAAATGCCAACTTCCTTACGGTGGAAACTAGCATGAAGCTCTAGTGTTCTCACTGCCTAGATATAGAGTTTTAAACCTTAAACGACCGATTATTTAACAAATAATTACAAAGAAAAAACTGGCAAGTAACATACAAAATTAACCTTGAAATTTTGAAGTAGAAAGACTGAAATAAAACATGCTCCAATAATCTTTGTTTTATTTACAAATTCAAAAAATATATTTACAGTGTGACATTTGTTTATTTATTCTTAAA
This sequence comes from Labeobarbus marequensis, assembly GCA_034780575.1. Classification (NCBI taxonomy): domain Eukaryota; kingdom Metazoa; phylum Chordata; class Actinopteri; order Cypriniformes; family Cyprinidae; genus Labeobarbus; species Labeobarbus marequensis. Next base: position 19,646,149 of record JAUZSZ010000132.1, read on the forward strand.
ATAAAATAAAATACAATTTTTGTTAAAGATTTTCCTTTCTTGAAAAATCGACTTTTGGTTGAAAATTCTTGCCTTAGAGAATGTTGCAGTCTGAGTCATGAGATACATGTTTAGAAAGCAATGAGCAGGATGAAACACTGGCACCCAATTAATCTGATGGACATCAACGTAATCAAAACTGACTAAACCACCCCAGGAAGTGTCAGACTTTTCTTTGACTGAAAAGGACACAATGAGAAAAGGAGGGAGACGGCAGTTTTTCTCCGACAGTCCCTGCAGTTTCACCCACCAGGTGATTGCAATGAATCAGTCTGCATTTGAATGCTCCAATTGTTATGTTGTTGCTCATCGTCTTGTTCATTTACAGCCTGACAGAAAAAGGCATTAACGAGCAGTCAGGCTTGTGGAATGATGCTGCTTGAGAAAAAAACCTGAGGCTGCAAACAATGCTGACTTGATGATTCAGACTCTAAAACAAAGTGTTGCCAAAGTTAGATCATATACAGCTGTAGATGACTTTGACATCAGTGGAATCATTATTTATAATAGGCTGTATTAATCTTTGAATTTCTCTCAGGAAAAAAAAAAAGAAAGAATCAGGAAATGACTGAGCTGTGCGACAGCTTGTATATAGTATGTACTATTTGCAGACAGCAGAAGCTAAATGAAAAAACACAATACAAGACACACCATGTTATCCAGGATAAACGACAGTGCATGATTAAGAAAAGTATTCATCATGAGCTGGCCTAATGATTCAGCATTTTCAGATGATCCTGATTATGCTGATGAGTCCTAAATGTTGAATGAAGATGACACGGGATGTACTTTGTTCAACCCGCTCTAAAAATGGACTATCTACAGTACTATAGCTGCCAAGCAGCAGAGGATAATCTAAAAATAGACTTGACTTGGTTCTTTAGGGGGAGAAAATGTACTCGTCAGCTAATGTATTCATCCAACCATGAACAATCCCCAGACAAAACACTTAGACAAATGTATAGACAGCGATTTAACAGAGCCATAATGTGGAGACACTAGCAGTCAAAAGTGCAGTACCAAAAGGAAGTGCACCTGAAATCCACCTATGTCACAATAGCGATCCTTTTTCAAGTAAAAAGCAGTGCTTTTATGAGACTATCATGTACTGAAAAAGACTGGAAGCTCTCCAGTACAAAGCCCCTCTACACAAAGGCAACACGCAATGATGCTTTATAGAACAGAGTTGCTTTAACACAAAGCACTGTCTCCATCGAGAGATTAGTTTTCCCTTTGGAACATCTTAATCTCTGGTAATTTGAAATCTTTTCCCCTTTGTAAAATCTACATTTCATTTCAGACCAATGGAGCCCTATTTCTTACAATAGGATTATAACATTAATCAAATATGAAAACGCTCTTGGAAATTGTGGCACTATTGCCCTCAGAAGAAACCCCGACGCCATCACACATTAGCTCTGCTACAAAACCTAGTTAGCTGCCTAAATAGCATAGGAGAAAGCAGGGGCACAATCTAACATGAGGCTAGTTGTAACACACATGCTAGAATGATGAAGCTTAGTGTATTTACTAGTTTTAGTTTGATTAGATCAGACGACATTATAAAAAAGTGCCCAAAACCTCTCTAAAACTAGCCAACAGACCAACTTGACCTAAATGCTTTTTTGCTGCTGTTGTTGTTGTTGTTTGTTGGTTTTCAACCCCAGAAGGTACTAAACTACTTCTATTCACTTTTAAGGACTAAGTATTTTAGTATTTTAAAGCCATTTAATTTATTTCGCTGAGCCTGCTGTAGTGCATTCTGGGAGTGCTTTTTCTGAGGATAAATGCGATTCTTTCTGAGAATTTGGCCAAAACGATGTACTTGAGGAGGCAGCCTACAGCTTGGAACAGCTCTCACATTGGGAGCACACCTGTGATGTCTTAAAATGCTGTCTCCATAGGCAGCTCACTAGGTTTTGGAACAGAGCAATCGTGTATAGAAGACACACGTCCCCATGTCTTTCCAACTGCAGCAAAGTCCATCATTAGTGCTCATGTCTGCTGAAGCATCTGTCCGTCATTTGCTGTTACCAGACCTGCCAGAGGTCAGAGGTTGAGCTGTATGCTGCAGGCTGTGTTTTCATCTCTTGGTTTGAGGAGGTGAGACCAACCTAAGATTAGAGCTGGATTTGACAGAGGGGTCATACTGGAGGAAATAATTTGGAGGGATTGCAGACAGGTGAGTGCAGCTACTGTACATCGGTGAAATTAATAGAAAGGTTCCTCCAATAATAATAGAAATGGTTCATGCAGTCTGGGTGAAGTGCAGGTGTCGGAACAATGCTAAAAATAGACTATTATGCAAATTTCTTTAGCCAAGAAAATTCATTTTATGCAAGATATATTGTACTGAATATATCCAAATCCAAATATGAGCCACTCAAACTGTGGTCAAATAAATGCAGCAGCAATTAATTGAAGTAACATTTTAGAATAACATTATTCTAGATCTAATGTTAACAAAACTTAAAGGGGACCTATTATGCAAAAATCACTTTTATAAGGTGTTTGAACACAGTTGTGTGGCCGCAGTGTGTGAA
>JAUZSZ010000132.1:19759127-19778667 GCA_034780575.1 Labeobarbus marequensis
TCATCAATATTAAAACAATAAAAGGCTTGAACTACTTCAGTTGTGTGTAATGAATCTAAAATATATGAAAGTCTAATATTTATCAGTACATTACAGAAAATAATGAACTTTATCACAATATGCTAATTTTTTGAGAAGGACCTGTATTAGCTCTTGCTCACTCTTGTTTGGTATATGTCTAGACATGCCAATCTTAACAGTCAAGGACACTGTTAAAATTGACCAGCAATGCAACACTGGTTCTCTTCACTCAATACTGGTAACATATGTTTTCAAAAGGGGAGAGGGAATTACACGGGAAGCTGAGGAAAGACAGATCGGGAGCTTTCAGTCACTAGACATATCATTGATTGAGTCTCTCTCTCTCTCTCTCTCTCTCCTCTCTCACATTCACACAGATGAACACATGGTGTCTACCACATCAGATGAATTCCTTTTCTCACTCCTCTGTCTCTCGGTTGACCTTATTTACACTTTATGAGAAGCTCAGAATGGACAACAAAGGAAACCTATTCCAAGCTTTGAAGTACATCTGATTCATATCGGTGGCCGTAGTGGTAAAGGTTGATCTAGGCCTTACAAAAACATGACACTCAAGAAATAACCCATCTCTCCTCTCCCTTTAGCAAGGACGTAGGTGAGGTTTGAAAGTCAGAAGCAGTTTTCTTATTGTCACGTTTTTGTTATTTGAAAAAAAAAGCTGAAAAAGTAGACGTAAAACTTCATTAGAAATAGTGCCATGTCAATTAACTAAAATAAGCTTAAGTACAAAATGTCTAAAAATAAAATAAAACAAAAGCTAATAAAGACAAAATCACAAAAAAAAAATGTTACAACAAAACAATTATTCAAAATTAAATGTTTAAAAAGCTAATTCAAAAAATGAATATCTACTATACTAGTAAATAAATAATGCAATTGCAAATATGTTCTGAGTGAAATTAATTCTGATACATTTGGCTAAAAGAAGGTATCAAAGGGGTAGTGCAAAAAAAAAAAAAAATTGGAAGATTGGAAAATTTGGAAGGATACATGCAATTAAACAAAGTATCTAAAACAAGGTATCTTAAAAGGACAGATAGCAGAACAGTGGGGTCCAAACAAAGTTGGAACGAATTAGATGAAATGTCTCTTTAAGAAGCAACATTAAGTTGCCTACCTTAACAGACACCAGGCCAGGAGTGCTCCTATGATTCCCTGTAAGTAGCTCACTATTTTTTTGTTTTGTTTTGTTTTTTTGGAGCAATGTGAGTACAGCATGGTGCAATCACAGTTTCTGTGGAAGAGATAAAGAGAAAAGGGGCATGTACTGCCTAGCATACTTTTGATGATATGATTGTACTTGACAAGGCTAAATGTGAGCAGGTGTCATAGATACCCATAGGTTGGATGGGCGACGCCAAGGGTGTGTTCTTCAAAATGTCTTCCCCCCTGCACATCCTTGAGTCTCATTGGACATGGCAAGTATTCTAGGAACACTTGACAAGTGTGTCAAACTAGCGCAGTGTCAAAGCTATGGGCCATGGCTTTGGGTAGTGTTGAAAGACGGGTCTTTGTGACCTTCATCAGCAATGTAATGATGACATAGGAGATAGATCTGAATGGGGCATTTAAATGAGAATATAATCAGCTCTTATGCTCAGCTTAAAGCTGTATTGCTATTGAATTTATGTAATCAGTCATTTAGAGAATTTAAAAATCCACCTTTTATTGATTGATTCAAACAATGAAACCAGTTAAAAATGCTCAAAATGTCATAGAAGGAAAATTATTCAACAGTTAGCTTCTTTAATTTGATTAATTTTGTGTTCCAAATATGCTTTTGACTTCGTCTGGACTTTCTATCATAAACAGGCTAAATAACTGGCCATATAAAGCACAATAATCAGTTTCTGAATAAAAAATGCCCTTATCCTCTCCATAGGGAATTGATTTTTAATTATAACTTTACCTAAAGACAAGCCCACAGTGAGCTCCAGGGGTTGTTAAACAAAGGCATATGATTCTGTTAATACTGTCAGCCAGAGTTATTTCAAATTAATTAGTTGAAAATTTAAGTTTAACAACATAATTCCTATTGAAGAACTACACTACCCTTGATTATGCAGAGAATCTTTGGAAACAAAGCACAGCAAAAGTGCTCTGAAGCGACAATCCAGTCCCATGAAGTACTGCCAATGACTAGTCCTATGCTTTTAAACTATTTATATCTGTATAATTTTAACAATTTGCAATTAACTTAAAATATCTTATTTCTATTCTTACAAACAATTTTATATCAGTAGTTTTTATTTCACTAGACTGTACCTTTGAATCTTTGTCTGATTTTCAAAAACATTTTTGGTTTAGATCAATGTTTGATTCACATCAGAACTGGTTGGTTCATCATAGAACTCTCTCTCTCTATATTTTTTAATCCCTGTGGATTTAACACTCATGTTGAAGTATATAACATATTCCCAGTTAAAAAACCTTTGCAATGCTTTTCACTGCTCAGATCCAAGCCTCGATAGAGATGGTCTTTACACATAGTTCAAGGTTTGAGCTCTTTGAGTCTATTTTCATCTCTGTTCCTAGTAGCAGGCTCATCTATGCTGTTTGCTGTCATGAATGAGCATGCCCAGGGGGATTGTGGGAATTGTATTCCAGGCGGAGGAGAAGCCCTTAAGTGGTCGGAAGCAGGTGCTCACTTATTTAGACGAGTGACTGGATAATTACCAACACCTGTGTGCTGATTGGAGAGCTGTTTCACTGCTTCGGAAACAGGCTGAGGATTCAACTAAAGGGACAGTTACTCCCGAGGGGGTTTGAGTGGAAACTGTGCCAAAAGAACAGTTGAACACAGTATCACTACAACCATGATAGTAAAGTAAGATAGCATCCAGCTGTGTGTCACATAGTAAACAAGCATTCTATAATATGAGGAGAAATTCAACAAGATCATATGAAAAAGAGCTGCATTAATTCAGGGAGTCTGATTCAGAGATTCTCAGTCAGATGCAATCTACTGCATTCACTTTGAAATGAACAATGAGACTGTTAAGCGCCTTATCCTTCTTATCTGTCTGCCTCAGGGCCAAAATGCAGTAAAAACAATAAAAATAGGCTTAAAGAAACTATTCATCCAAAAGAGAAAATTCTGTCATTATTTGCCCAACCTTATATTGTTCCAAATTTTCATTCTTCTGTGGAGCAAAGGTGAATTTGTAAAGAATATCCTGGCTGATCAGTTCAATATAAAAAAGCACTAAGACTATCAAGCTTTACAATGACGAAAAGCACTATAAAAGAGTGAAAAACGGGCTGAATCAAGAGTTCATACTGATCAAGATTTTTTTTTTTTTTTTTTATTTGAATCTTTTCAGTGAATCAGTTGATCAGATTCAAAAATCCACTCTGAATGATTTGTTCATGAATTGAACTGATTGGGTTCTCATGTCGCAATGATCCAACTGCAGAAAGAAGCAGCACTGTCCAATTTGTGATTGAATTGTTCTTTTGATTCAGATCTTTTTAGTTAAAAGGTTGATTCATTTCACAAAACCAGTTTGAATGATCTGTTCACAAATCTGGCTGATCAAATTCTTGAGTTCAACTCACTGATGGTTAAAATCTCACTAGATGGCAAGATTTTAATCTGTTTCTCACACAAAGCTTACATATGACTTCAGAAGACTTGATACATAGCACACAAATCCTAAATAATGGACCAATGTATGATAATTTTATGGTGTGTGTTTTCTATTTTATGGTGTTTTTGTGTTATTCACTGTATAATAGCATGGAAAATGGTCTTTAGAATATCCTATGAAAGAATATGATGCAAGTTTGGAACATCTTTTCATTTGTAGGTAAACTATGCCTTTAAGCAGAAATGCCGGGTACAGAAAGCTATACATAACATTTAGTGCATTTCATTAGCAAGGCCTCTTAATTGAGCACTTAAGTGTTCCCCAATAAGATAATTTAATAAAGTGCTTAACCAAAAAGCATAAATTAACAATATTTCTCCTCACTGTTGCACATTAAGACAACAATTTCCAATGATGAAATGCCCTGAAAACTAAATTCACAAAAAGGGAGAAAAGGTGATAAACCTTCATGCACAACAAATCAAAGCACAAGCACTTACTGTAATGTTTGTGAAAAGTGTGCTAATTGTGTCAAATTTGATTTATTTAAGATGATGTAGACAACCCTCTACAATGGCAAAGCACTAGAGAGATACTGCGTGAACGCCCAACATAGAAATCTTTACATTATTGAGCAGAAGTAATCCTGTTATTCACTTCCAGGCTTCAATAGAGATACACTGATAAACTTTTTGAAGAGCCTAGAAAGATATGATCTCCATGGTCGCGATAACACAATCAATAATTTATGATTCCAGGGACTGAGGCTATATTGAGCTAAAAGGAGAAATGGAAAGAAAAAAGGAACATTATTTGAAGAATCAGACATTGGAGAAAAAAAAAAAAAAAGCTTATATTGTATGTACCTGCTAGGTCAACTTGCCATTAATCCCCATGCTTCTCTGTGAACAGCCTAGAAGCCTATCCTGGAATCTGTGAGAATGATAAACAAAGAAATAAAATAAATTAAAATGAATTGCCTTCCTATTTAAATCAGAACATACAAACTGTATTTATATTGGCCTACAATGCTGAATAGATAAACAGCATCTTCTGGCATGAGAATTCTCCATGTTTTCTGAGCAAATAATCATTTTCACTTCTCTCTGAGGGAAATGTGAGATTTTATCTTAATATGCACACCACAAATTCATGTTATATTTCATCAATTTCCATAGAATCACAGAAGTTTCGTTGACAGGAACACTGATTTTCAATCTCTATTCTGCTCGCCAGTGACGTGGAGAAAGTTTGCATTTTGAAGGGTGCTGTGCAGATGAGATTGGCAACTGTTGGATATAATTTGGCTTTTTGAGGACTCAACATAACCCACTCTGCTTCCTTAAATTTAAGATTACACTCTTATTGGAAATACAAGGGCAGCAGTTTTAGGTAAATTGGTTGTTTAAACAAGTTTCTTGCATTTAGATGTGAAAAAAGTAAAACTCCATACCCACAATATTACCACTGAAGCATTAAGATAAAGTGCTTTACCTGAAGCAAAAAAAGATGGGAACTTGGAAGAACTTCAAATCAGCATCATTAACTTAACCAGTGGCATTATTTTGTTGGAAGGACTAGCTGACTAATCAGTAACAAAGGAAGTGGGAAATTACACGTGTTGGCTTTAATAAAGAAAATAAATAGATTGACTTAGCATAAGTTACACAAAACAGTGCAAGCAACAAGTAAGGCACAAAAATCAATGCTGAAGTGAAATACTAGGAAAACTGTACTGTAAATACTGTATAATTCCCAGTGGAATGACTTTGTTGGCCATATTCAATGAAAGCTGTATTTAGATCCCAATGGGGAATATCACAATGCTGGCAAAAAAATAAAAATAAAATATGCTGGAATCTCATTTCAAATCGTTGCTCACTTTAGTTGCCAGTGTAGAATCGGAAAGAGTCAGGTATTGATCAGACATAATCAGATTTTCCCTGACAACTGAAACAGCTGATTGATTTCCTTGCAGCGCTCTGCAACGCACCAGAGGTGCCGATAGACTTGAGGTGGCCAGTGTTCATACATACTGCTTCACAAGTGACTGCTGCTGAGGGATGACAGATTGACCAAAACAGTGATGGCAATCGAAGGACAACGCTTCAAGGGTGGTCAATCATGGTGATTAGTCTCCCGTGGTGGAAAGTGGAGCTGGTCTTTTTGTTGAAGCCCTAAGAGTCCATCAGCTTGGCAAGACTAAAGACTGCGTCTACGATACAAATGCATTAATACAGCTTGTGGTTGCAGAAGTCCTTGCCGACAATTAATGGCTGCCCTTTTGAAATGCAACACTGACATTTTTCTAGACAACACCATGAGAGCAGCCTGCTATTCTGTGTTTGTGAGGCTCACTTTACTATGTCTTTCAGGCCAAAGACTCAGTTTAATGGGTGACTAGATTAGATCTAACAAACAATGGGTGGATATTGCTCACTGGAATAGCAGTGTTGAAGGAAATACTTTATAACTGTAGTTAATATATGAATATAAATATTAGGGCTGTTCATTCAAAGTGTTTATTATAATAATTAGTTATGGAAAAACACAATTGTTATAATAATTAGTTATGTGTAACACAATTATGCACCCGCATTTTGAACGAATCGGGTGAACCAATGATTCGGTAGTCTTTTCATAAAGGGCTTTCCATTTACTTAATTTCTGAATGAATCAGCCTTTTGAACAAATGGGTTGAATGAATGAATGAATGAATGAATGAATGAATGAATGAATGAATGAATGAATTATTCATTAAGATATTTACTACCACTTATTGGCAGTTTTAGTTTCTTATTTAGAGTATCATTTCATTAAAAAATAATATTTACATATGAATACAAAAAAAATCTGAATATAAAATAATCCATATTAATAAAAACAAATTAAAGGGATAGTTCACCCAAAAATTAAAAATTAAAAAAGAAAAAAAGAGAGAGATAGAAAAAAAATCTAATGCTAGTTTTTAAAATGTCTATTTCATTCTCTTTTTTTCATGTAGCACAGTAAAGGCTTTAATTTGTCTTTTGGGGTGATGAATTTGATGTGTGATTAATATGCAATTAATTAGATTATTTAATCGCCACAATGTGTAATTAGATTTAAAATTTTAATTGCTTAACCACCCTAATAAATATCAATTTGATACATTTTATACCTTTCACAATTTTTATTTGATACAATTTATCAATTTGAATTTGTAGTATAAAATTTACAGTATATCATTTATATAATAACAGTAACATGTATATAATTAAATCAGAGCAGTATAAGAGCAATAACAGTGTAGATATAATAAATCTATACTAAATGCATGAACAGCATCATTTGGCCAAAAAAAAAAAAAAAAAGATGAAAAATGCAAACCATTCATCAGTGATTCATTATCAAAATGGTTCATTTACTACATGAACCATCTGAATGAACTGATTTGCTACAATGAATCTGACTTACTAAAGCTTCATATGAGAGACAGCCATTTTAGGAGAGCAGGATTTATTACAGATTAATTTAATTTGGCTATGGATACAAAATTTAACAGATAACAGCAATGTAACATTTTGCAGTGCTACTTATTGGACCAAGCATCTTTTTCCTGAAAAATCAACATTATTTTGACAGCTGAGCTACCATCACACTACTGAAAAAATGTAGTTAAGTCAATAGTGCCACTACTTTCAGTTAACTGATAATCAGATAAAGATAACAGGTTTGATATTCAGAGGTCAGTTACATTACGACCAAACATCAAATTTCCATAGCATACATGATGAAAGGTATGATAAATGAGATCATTCTGCTGTTTGGCTAGTGCTGGCTGGGTACCCATTTGCTAGTACTTAAATATTAGCCTCTGTGCAACATACATCAATATGTTAAAAGCACTACAAAAAGCAGATGGTGTGAATTATTTTCCTGGCAACCTCGCAAATCTCAAATGACTACACCATCCAAATGAAAGGCCGTCTGCGTTTGGTTAAAGTCATGCCCTTCAGAAATATGTCATCGCCTTTGATATCACTGCCTTTATCAATGCCACATTAAGCGGAAATTTCTATTTGCTCGAGTCTCATAATGACCACCCCATTTGACTTCTTGACCCAAATCCCCACTTCAAAAGCTTTAGATCAGAGGTGAACATTTTCAAGGCCATAATGAGCAGACTCCTGAACTGAAATGCACCACAGAAGCCATTGAATATGCAACAGACACTGTGCAGAGTTACGTTTGAGCTTGTTTTTCTTATCTGTCCTTTAAAATAAACAGATCAGCAAGGGGGATCCAATGATATGGAGATGTCATACATTAGGGTAATTATTTGTACATTTGATACTACCCACCTTCTCCACACAGCTCACATTACTTGGCTTGTTACTTGACCCTAGACACAATGTTGTATAAATTCATGATCAGCTCTGCTCCTTGGCTCAGCAGCTGAGTGCTTCCCCAGTGTGATTCGGGACAGCCTGCCGGCTGAGAGGTCGCAGGTAACACTCTGAATGCAGCAGATGGCCAAAATACTCAGCATTTTGAAGGAGGCATGTGTATCATTTTGGTACAATTATCTCAGCTTCTGTTCCTTCATCGATGCATGTAACATATTCCACAGTTAAAGCCAGGAATACGGACCATGCCATCTGTGTTCAGAAACGGAGGCCGGGACATTTCAACTGTTTTGAAATAAATTCCCTCAAACTGTTATTATAGAGGGCATCTCCTTCTTTACCATGATTTAATAAAAATATGGCGGAACAACTGATTCTGCAGTTTTGAATTTATATAAATTCAGTGTATTTAATAAAACAACTTTTAATAAAAGGTTTATTCATTCATTTTTTGCAAAAGTATCCATTTTGAATCATGCACAAATTTGCAGCTACATACAGACATAAAATATTTTGAAAACATGATTATATGTCAAAAGTTGTATTACAGAGAGAAAGATGAAAAGATGAAAGGCACTTAGCTGTTGCTTAAGCAGCTTTACACATAAATAAATTGCAAATATTTTTACTGCCAGCTATTAATTACCATCTGTACAATCCCATGTTTAAACCAAGAAGGTGAGCTTTATATTTCAAAATAGATGTATTAATAAACTTGGCTCAGGGTTTTACACTGACATTCATAAAATTGTGTTTGAGGATAGTTTATAAAAAGTAAATCCAAACCAACAGGAGTCTTCCACTGCTAGTCTTATCCTCGATAAGACTAGCAGTGTTATTTCAATTCTCTATTCTGCACAAAGGCATGTTATCAACTGTCCTTTGGCCAGTTAAGTTTTTATCAATTATTTTTCAGTCAAGCAGCAGTATTTGCCCTTTTTTGGCAACAGTAGTTTGGAAACAAAAGTGTAGGTGCACTTTTGGGAACTTCTATAAAAACCATGCCACATATATCAGCTATAAAATTATATGTAGATTTTAATTTGAAAAAGAAATGAAATCATTCATGATTTTATGTTTATTTTTCACAGTCATGGCAAGAGAAATGCACTGAAATGTGTGGAAAAATCACAGAGCACTGTATTATGCACTTTGGCATTGATTCCTCTAGGTCTAATGTATCAATCCATTAAGCACCAAGAGCAACGACAATGAGCACAAAAGCAGAATGTCAAATCATGTTACATTTGCAAAGGAAGCTCTACAGAACAAACAACTGCCAGATAGGAAAAATGATGACAGTGAATAGGTGGACTTTTCTTATAAAGCTGAAAAGGTAGAGATGTTTCTTTATCAAAGCACCAAGTTTTGAGTGAAAGAATGAAATACCTAATAGAACAAACTAATTAAAATGCTGCAACTGATTTCACAGGACAAGGTGTAATATTTATACAAGTAATGCATCCTTGAAAATTCCAGCACATTCAACAGAAGGGAAGAACACTGCGCTGAAAGACTCGAATAAATTGGGTAACTCTGTTTATGTGAAAAATACCCAGCATGCTTTGTTTCAAGAAATGCTCATTTTTAAACTTTCACTTTTTTCCTCATTATCAGAGACACCAGAAAGTGTCTTAGCTGACAACATGGAGACCTTTGAGGCACCTTTAATGAAGTGCATCTCAGCCAACCTCTGCAATTAAATTAATGTTAATTCAAGGGTGAATCTCTAAGAATGTGACTTCAAAGCTTCATCAAATGTAGCTTTTATGAAATCATGAATAATATTCAAACTCCAGATGTCACATTCCACACGTGGGGAAAAATATGTAATTTTTTTTACTCTGATTCAAAGTGAAAGATTAGCTGGTTAGGAATTATATAACCCATTCTGCAGGTGTCAAAAATTCAGTAGATGTTTGTCAGTAAACTCATGCCTCTGACTCTGCTAGTCACTTTTGCCTTTAGTTATTAAGCCATTCATTTGACTAATTTATGTGATGCTGCCATCTGGCCTTGCCTCTACAGAGACAGTCAGCCAGTCACACTGACTTCATCTACAGCACCCAAGAACACACCAAACATTAGAGGAAGTTTAGAAATGAAACAGTGTATATTCAATAAAACACAGATTCATAATACAAAATGAAATGCCTGTTTTGGCTTCACTCAGCAGTATCTTCATTATGAATCTAGCTCGTTAAACTGCAATAATTCAATCAAATGATATAAAAAAAAACAGTGCATTACAAAACATTAATCTAACCTGCAATCTGGACTAAAATCACTCAAGTCTAACAATGTGCAGTAAAGCTAATTGTGTTCACATTAGCTACTGTACATATTTCAGTGTAATTTTGTAATTATGACCACACTTTAAGCCGTCAGTTGTTTCATTAGGTACATTAATATAACAACTGCTTCTGATTCTGAAATACATTTAACTCAAATCTTACTTTAATTGTTATGATGGTGAGTTTACTAATATTTTAGAATTAATACTGTACTTTATTAATTGGTTTGCTAACATCTGCTGATATTCAGATAAACAGCATGAGTGTAAGTGACATTTATACAACAATTCAATAAACAAGTTCTAATTAGGTAACTTGCATTTTAGACAGAGTGTTGACAGTTATCTTGTCTGTTTTTGTGCACAATTGTCTGTAATCGATTGAATAAATGATTCAATGACTGGCTGCATCTGAAATCACATTCTCTCTGAGTTGGTCCTTCTTTTGAATAAGTAATTGCTTAGAGGTACGTTTTATATGTATAGATAAATGAATAAATGGTACATATGAATTAGATTTCATATGTGAGAGGGAAGGCATACATACTAATCAAAGTGAAGCAGAAAGCAGTTAATAATGGTGTCAGTGTGGTTTCTGGGGTCTAGTGCAATTGTTCTGCTGTTCTGTAGTATTATAATAGCTGAATTACCAAAATTGTAAGAATAAAATGGTTTGGCATCCATTTGCTGCCCTTTTCAGATTCAGTGAACTTGCATTGACAAAACAGGCACTCTTTATCCTTCTTAATTGAAAAGGTCACCTCAACGGCCAACACAACTCCATTTTCTGTGTTTACAGTGGATTTTAAGGAACAGTGAGCTTCAATTTAATCACTCCACCTTTCTGTGTTTCATATCAATAAGACACAGCATTTACAACCACAAGGGAAAAATGTTACTGCTTGGCTCTGCAGGTTAAGACACAGACTAAACACTAAATCTCAAACGCTATCACTCTGAGCTACGCTACGCATGTTCTCCACACATGAACCTGTATCCTATTTAGCCATCTGATATATAAAGACTGAATGGCCTACAAGAGAAAAAAGGCGTTAAGTGACAAATGAGACCCTTGGGATCAAACCCCTCTCATTGTCTTTCTCTTTATCATCACGCCACACTAGACAACAGTGACAATGACTCACACCAGCCCTCTTACCTTCTCTGTAGTGTCTACTCTTCTCTAATCATAGCCGTTTTCTTAGAATTGTGACTCATTCATCACAGTTAAACACATCTTTTGCTTGTGGACACAATTAAACACACAGAGATACAGCCTTCATGAAGCCTTATTGTGTTATTGCTATTGAAAAACACTTACAAGAAGAAAGAAAAGGCTCTTACAAAGCCTAATCAAACCAGCTGCAAAAGAAAACCAGAAGTTTCCAGAGCATTTACTTTCCATTTATATGTGTGTATGTACGTGTAGACCTACGGAAAGAGTGTGATAAAAAAATGTGCTAAAAATGACTTTGACTAAATAATGAGCATCTTGCCATATAGAAGATATTTTCTCTGAAATATTGTTCACTTTTAAGGATCATGATATGACCACATGTTTTCTTAGCGCTCATATCAATTTATTTATTTCAGGGCTTTAATGTGCAATCCTAATAATTATTTGACCAAATTAAGCTATTGCTATTAAAATGAAACTAATAATATTAGTATTTTAACTAATTTTTGACTGATTATATCAAACAAGTAACTGGTTAAGAATGAGTAATAGCTTTTAGGTATTGATTATTCTCTTCCTCAGGGGTTGGCCCCTTTCAACACAACACGCTATGTTCTAGAGCTGATGCCAGTCAACAGAAAACAACTTAGGCCAAGCTAAAAGTGACATGAAACATTATTTAATTGTTTTATGGATTAATTTGGCAGCTCTGCTTTGTAATATGGGGCTGTAATTTTACACTACTGCCTAATTAGATCATTGACATCATATTCACTTCCATTTGTTCCTCCTGCTTTGCCCAGAACCATTAACCTAGGTCTTCATTTACAACAAACTGGGCTCGCACACAGTTTAAAGGTCGTAAATTTAATTGTAACACTTGTTTAATTTCATAAACCCTGTTTTATTTGAGGTGCCTGATAAAAATTCTCACTTAAGCTACAGAAATGCAGATGAAGGCTGTTCTGAATTAAGGGAAACCATTAATTTAGTGTAATAGCGTGTTGACAGTTGAAATCATAGGTGCAATTATATTGAAATGAAATAATATTTTGCCATTTTATATGAAATCATTTATAGTAATATAAAGTTCCACTTCATACTGTACTTAAACTTTAAAAAGCATGATATGATAGAATAAAACATGGTCAATCTCAGCAGGCATCAGCACGCATTTTCATTTGGTCTCATAGAGATTCATATCGGAGAAGAAGTTATACTTCCTTACTATGAAATGTTTAGAAAACAAAAATCACTGTGAGTGGCAAACATTACGAAATATTTTATCTTTCAAGTGCATGACAGATAAATTATTAAACGTTGCAAAAATTGTCTTTCAAAATAATGAAATTACATTTCCCAATATTCTGATTATGTAGAACATAAAAATATTAATAATGTTAATTAATTAATTAACTAAACATGTTTTGAATTAATTACAATGTGAAAAACACATGTAACAAAATATTGCTCAGTCTATTTTCATTTCTCATACTCATAAGTAAAAAATGAATGCACATAAAAGGACTGATATTAAAAGAGCGTTTAAAATGTTTGCTAGAGAAAGCAAAGAGGTGAAAAAAACATGAGGAACTGCTCACTAACGTACAGTAGCACAAACCTAAAGCAACTTCACTCATGAAGAATGCTAAGAAGCTCAGGAGCGTATTAATTACGAATATAGCTAGTCTGATTTCCCCTTTTTTTTAGATCTTCTCAGATCAATTTAGCCTTACATTATTGGAGAAAGTTTACAGTAAAGATCTACAGTACATGAATGAAATGGGTGTACCGCACCCTGAACAGTCTTACTGAAGAACAAGGGCTTGGTATCCCAGTGATTTAACATTCAAGTGGTCACATAAAAGTCTCTCATTTCCTGACAAGGTGAGCGGGTATAGGGCTGCTTTATCTAACACTGGCACTCCAAGCAATATATTCCTGCTTGATTTTAATGAAAAGACCCTTTGTTCCATGCATTGCTTGCATTTTCTCATTCATAGCATTTGTCACAGTATATCAGGTCACCTTTCCACACTTAAAGGGTGCACTTGACCTTTCCAGTCAGTAATTACTATCTTTCTCTTCACTGCACTCAGCAAACATTGTATTGACCGGTGCTGACAAGGTGAAGTTCAAATGTGAAGGGTTTTGAGCTCTGCAGTCGCAGGAATTAGGTTTTACACAATGTCTCCGGCCTGAAAGATTGACATTAAGGAAATCATTTGGTTGCTTTATTCATGTCAGTCACGAAGGACATTCAGTTTAATGCTTTCAACACTTTGTGACCCTTTAAAAGCAAGGATAAAAATCTCAGATTGAATCTTTGAAAACAGAGTGTATTTTTTTTTTTTATCTGGTTATTTCAAGATAAACAGTCTGTTGAGTTTTTGTTACTTCAGAAATATAAAACTTACTTTTTGATGGGATAAGCCCCTATGAACTGCAATATCCTACTGTTGACAAAAAGGATTGGGATGTCTGCCAAAAAAGGGGAGATATATAAATATATAGCAAATCTAGCTGCAATAAAACCTTTTTCTTGTCAGACAGCTCATGGACAATGATGCCCTGGGATTCATCTCACAATGGAGGGAGTCAGGGGACTAAACAAGATCACACACATTACACCAAGCGAATCTGTGACAGGTCAATCCCCACGGTCCACACTTTCCCAGCGCTACATAACCTCTCATGGATGTCAAAGCAACAGAATGAGTGGCACTCTCTGAGAGAAACAGATTGGCTGAATGAATCAGAGCAAAAGAGAACATCGGGAGAGCCGTTTCAGGAATGAAACAAACTGCATTCAAAACCTCAAAACCACTTTTTTTTTCTTTCTTTCTTTTTTTTTTTTTTTGAAGTGTCAAAAATCTCATTTTTTATTTAAATTAAAGGGTGTTTTTTCTGTACTTCTTTAATCAGATATTTTTTTTTTTCTGTTCCAGATTTTTACTTATGTATTTCTTTTATTTCTCTGGTCTGATACAGAAGTAAATTCATTCAAAAGCATTTCAACTGAGCATTTCTTTCCAAGAACATTCAGAACTTTTACTTTGTGCCTGAAAAATATTGGTGAGAGCAATTCAAACAAGCAAGAAACAGGCTAAAGTTACCATGATGAAGCATTAACATTTTAAATAAGCTATTCATTTTAAAATATATTATAGTAAGTAAATCCAAACGAACAAATAAACAAACTATCCATTGCTCATCATCTTATTGTCTTGGGCCTTACATATGCCTCCTACTCCACTTCATTGCTCATGGGCTTCTACATTGAGCATCTCACACATCCAGTAGATATTAAATAATTATGTGCTTAAATAACTGATGAGGCCACTGTCTAAGGGAGTTCAGTGGTATTTCATTTTCACAAGACATTTATTTTATATAACTTGCTGTCACATATTCTATGGAGCATTTTTACACTACCTTTCACCACAATGTGAGATCGCTTTTACGTGAAAACTCATCATAGCCGGTTAGCAAACAAGCCTGGTCTACATTATGCATGAGTGCAAATGAATCCAGTTGTCCAAATATAGCTGTAAATGTGGAGAGAAAAGTTTGACTATTGGTTAAAATGCAGAGTTGCTACTAGTAGTAGGGTCTCTTTGGCCTTATAAATATACAAAACTACTACAAAACTAGCAGCATACAAAAGTACTTTTGCAAACCACAGGAATGTACTAACTTGCTATTTTTACTTTATCATGTTTAGGGATTTCAAACCATCAATAAGTCTGCATGTTTCCACTGGACTGTAAGGCATGAGAGCTTTGCAGGAAAATTTGTTTTAAAATAATGACATACTGACTCATTTCAGACCCACAGGAGGTTGAAAAACACTCTTTCTGTCCAAATGTCTGGCAGTCAGATTTCACATTGTTGAAAAGTATTGCAACATCTGAGCATTAATGCTGTTCAATATGCTCATTCTAAAACATTTTAATCAAATTGAGTGGACTCAAATTTCCCTTGTTCTTTTGAGATAAAAGAGTTCATTGTACTATGAAAACATTCTTTCCAAACTCAAAACTTGACTTGATTACACATGACCAACTACAATTACACAATCTATGAGTGTATTTAAATGCACAACAATATGCTGATAACAATTACCAAACCCACCAATGTAAGGCAAAACAAAACAAAACAAAAACAATCACATTATAAGATTTGAAATAATTTTTTCTTCTTGTTTTTATATGCAGCCTGAAAACTGTGCCAGAACGCTGCTCAACGTGTTTAAACACAGAGCAAAATTGAGTGCATTTATGATTTTAACCAATAAAAAACACAATATTTTAAGGCAGTGGGTCTCAAGACAGGAACAGGTTTGGGAAAAACTAGACTTTTGTAGAGCTGGATGGTTTTATGGATGCTAAAGGTTCTTTATGGAACCAAATACTGTACCTGGACAAAGAAACTTTTATGAGTGTAAACAGTATTCACTGATCTTTTAGCAGAGTAGTCTAATTTAAATAGTATGTCCAGCACATTTAAGTGTAGATTGTGGAAAAGTGACTTTTTTTTTTTTTTTTTTTTTTTGGTGTCAAAAGCATGTTTAAACAATAATTATGATGGCAAGGTGCAAAAATAAAAAAAATAAATTGTAAAAATAGTAATGAATGAATGAATGAATGTATGATACAACCCCTTTAGGAGTCCTCAAAAGCATTTGGATTTTTGCCAACATCAACTAATGCAAATGTTCATGAAATGTAGATTACCTCCATTATTTGTACAAAGATGCGTGTGTTTTCATACAGATTAATAACACCATTTATACAGTTAAAAGCCTGTCAATGCATCTACTTCTTTGAGGTCAAATGGCACTTGGAGCGTCTTGATTTGTATTACATCACAGCATCTGTAAATCCCTTCTCTTCCTCTTTAATCAAAAACCTGTGAGGACTGAATTGCAAACTCGTGTGAAAAAGGCTAAAACCTTTGGCTTGGAGTAACATCTGCGCTATCACATTGCAGCCTTGAGAACCTCTGGGATGTTGATGTGAAAGGACTATTCCCCTGCCTACATCCGAAGTGGGCTGTGTTGACTTCTCTTTTTATTTACACAAATGGTCTCATCTGTAGTGAGCCAAATGTTCTACAGAGCAAGGCCACAGAGGGAAAAACGTCTCTCCTTCCCAGCGAGAGCGGATGGAGCGGCGAGTGCCGAGAGGCAATCTTCTGTTACCTGTTCATCTGCCAGCGCGGGCTGAATCACTCGGCCTGGACAGCTGGCCTTCAATCGCTCTCTGATGCCATTTCCCATCCACTCCATATTCAATGGCAGTCCAAAAAATGATAAGCCACATTCCCTTTGTCTGTTTCTCTCTCTCTTTCGTTCACTTCAGGATTTACTAAACACTGAGCAGCAGGTTGAGACTCAAAGTATCTGGTTCAGATCAGGTCCAAAACGGTCCGCTCGACACTGTGCAAAATCCTCATCCCCATTCAAACAGTCATTTGTATCAAAAATACCCATTTACTGTTTGATGACTTCACTTCCCTGACAAGGTGCATGAGCAAATCAATGCTTATTACAAGAGCTGCCAGAGGAGGGATAAAATGAGCTTAAATGTGTGATTGCTAGGTCTTTACTGATTGTTTCCTCTCATCATTGTGGCCATCCTCACCATATTACACCAAGCTTACATTTTTCTCCTCTGGGAGGAGGCTATTTGTTTGGACTTTCAAATGAGAATGCAAATTTAACTAAATGATATTTCAAAAAAGAAATATGCAGTTCATAACATGTAAATTAGAGTACAGGCTTTGGCACCAGAGTGAAATAATGAAATGAGATAAAGTCATTACGGTTTCAGTCAGTTTTTCATTCACTATGGAATTTCTATCATCCAATAGGTTCTATTTAAATGAGTTTTATTTCCTTTGTTACTATGAAAGGTCATAACAGATGCATTTATTTAATTATATAATTATACACATGCAGTTCAAAAGTTTGAGATCAGCAGGAGTTTTTCATGGTTTTGAAGGAAGTCTCCCATGCTAACAAAGGCTGCATTTATTTGAATTAAAAACCATGTAATTGTGAAATATTATTACAATTTAAAGTAATGTTTTATTTTTAATATATTTTAAAATGACATTTATTCCTGTGATGGCAAAGCTGAATTTTTACCAGCTATTACTCAAGTCTTCAGTGTCACATGATCCTTCAGAAATCATATAGCAGTATGTTAATTTAGTTCTCAAGAATCATTATCAATATTATTGTTATTTATTTATTTATTTATTTATTTATTTATTTTAATGTTCTTTGGATTCTTTGATGAATGGAAAGATCAAAGAAGGGCATTTTAAATAGAAGATTTTTGTACCCTGCAAAAGGCTTATCTTTCTTAATATTTTTTGTCTTGTTTCTAGTCAAAATATTAAAAAATTCTTAAATCAAGATGCTTTACTAGATAAGCAAAATAAGATAATTTAGTCTCCTTTCCAGAGGAAAAAAGTAAATTAAGTGCATTTTGCTTAAAACAAGTAAAATTATCTGCCAGTGGGGTAAGTAAAATATCCTTAAAACAAAGAGAATTTTACTTACCACACTGGCAGATCATTTTACTTGTTTTAAGCAAAATGCACTTAATTTTAGATTTAAATTTAGATCCTATTTCCCCCAGGAAATAAGACTAAATATCTTATGTTATTTTACTTATCTAGTAAATGCACTTTGATTTAAGAATTTTTAGATATGTCTATTTTGACCGAAATACTAAGGTAAGCCTTTTTTTTTTGCAGTGTAACAATATAATTTAACACCGTTTTATATAAAATTTAATAAATATACACATTTTATTAAAATTTGTTCAATGTAGCAGCTGAATTAAAACATTCATTTCTGTATGAGAAATCAATATGCATTATATTGCAAGTTAAAATTTTGTGAAAGAACATTTGAGAGGATGTTAAAAAATATATTAAAAAATGACCTTGACTGCGCAAACAGAGCAATGGCCAACTCTTATTTCTATCCTGTTAGGAATCCTTTTGATTTTCTTGCCACTGTGCAAGTAATCAAGTAAATAGTTAATATGTTTAAAGTGTTTTCGCTTTACCAGACTATTTTTACATGTAGGCTAATATATACTTTACAGAAATATTACAAGCACTGTCACAAAAAAAGAAAAAAGAAATACCTCAGCATAAAAACTGTTAAACACTACATGAATAACCCAGGAAATATGCAGTTTTGTTCTGACACTTGACACTTGACAACAGAGATGTTGTGACTCTGGCACCTACTGTGCCATGCTCTGCCAACAACCTGGGCAAAGAATCAAACCTAGAGGCCCATTAGCTGGACCCAGTGTCACAATGCCTGACCTATGGAGCTTCAGCAGAGATTGACAGACCTGTGATTGACTTGAAGGTTTGTCACATTTCATGAGCTAAAGATGGCCCATATGGGCATGTCATATATCAGTCAGTCTACATAATCTTTATTTTTTATATTCTTTCCCGTTTACATTGACATGCAAGAGTTTGTAATGCAACATGTCATATCTCAAATGTTACAAGCTAAATGGGTTCTGGAACAAATCGTCACATTGGATGTTTATGAACCACTTAAAAACTATATTGTATGATTTTCTACATTTTATGCTAAAGATTGTGGATTGACAATGCTCAGTAAGTAGCACTCTGTCAGTCCACAATGTGTTTGACATATACATACATGTAACATTAAAAGGTATTTTTGAGCCGTGCGAGAATTAGCCAACCTTTGAAAATGTCAGCCTATTCAAACATGGACTAAACACAGTCTATGGTGGAGAGGTATTTCCTGTAATATATTCTTTTATCAGTTTTAGGGTAAAGGCTCAGTGCAATTTTGCCGATTAACAGTTGAAAGTTGGAGGTATGTGTGTCCTTCGAAGGGCCATCAAATGTGGCCCAAAAAACGTGGCCAATGCAACACAAGCAGAATATGATGGGCATACCACAGGAGGTGATGCCAATCAAATGAGACATGAATATAAATAGGGCAGAGCACTAGCTCTAGCAGTGACAGCTTATGCTG
>JAUZSZ010000132.1:20084274-20096810 GCA_034780575.1 Labeobarbus marequensis
AAAATGTCAGGGCAAGTAAAAATCTGGTATGAAATCCTGATAGTTGAGACTAGCTAAGTTATATTCATCTACTTAATATTCTGTAATGAAAAATCTGGAAAAAGGCTCAACCCACAGGTGTTTATGCATTAAAATGCATATATTTTATGCACCAATTTTAAGGGATAATTAATCCAAACATGAAAATGAACACATCCTCATGTTGTTCCAAATTAGCATGACATTCTCTGAAAAATCGGAAACGTGCAGTTTAAAAACAAAATCTGAAAAAGTTCTGAGTTTAGAACAATATTAGGATGTTTCATTTTTGAGTGAACTATCCCTTTTGCCATCCTCACCTCCATGTGATCTTTATATTGAGCCCATCGGATCTCAACGCAAAAGTTTCGAAAAGACCAAAAAGTTGATGAAATTATGGTGAATAAACACACATTGACAACAGGCCTACAATTTGGGACACTGGCAAGTGATTATGGTTTTCATTAACATATGTGATCACATTTCACCAATGTCTGCCCTCGGTAATGTAAGAAAAGGAGGTCTCATTATTACAGTGTTTGGAGCCCTGAAGCATATCTTTTCCTCACGGTACGTGACCCCAATCAGCTTAGAATTGATGAGATACTGTAGACGCAGGCCTGCAGCTGGCTAACCAGCACGCGGTCTATGGAAAGTTCCAGACAATCCATGACGACTTTCTTTGAACTCCTGTAATGAGGTTATTTATCAGACTTCCATCTTCTACAATGTAACAGACTGTGAAAGAGTTTACGTGAAGCACTGGAGACAGAATATTTCCACTGAACCACTGATGAAAGAGAATCTGTGTGGCGTCTTTAAAGTGACCGTGTAAGTTGCTAACCACCAAAGCCCCGCATTTTAATAAGATCAAGCTACAAACACAGGGCTTCAAACAACCAAAAAGTCTAGAAAATAAAATAAAAATAAAGTAAAATATTATGTTGATTATGGTTCAAACATGACACTCAAGAACAAGGCTGGTTCTGTGAATCTTTTTGACTAACTCATTAAAAAGAACCAGTTCATAAGAGTCATTTTCTTGCATTGCTGTTTGAAGGAAACCCTAGAGCGCTGACAAAATCACAAATGGATGCACACAAAGCTTTGTCAACTAGATTTTAAATTATAGTTGCACATTTTTATTTTTACTCACATTCTTGAGTTCTGAAATAGGGAGCACATGAATCTCCTGAACTGATTATTGATTTAATTGCGATCAATCTTAAAGACACGACATTATGCCTTCCTCAAATACTGCGGGATTTCACTCTACATCCTCTCCTCTACAGGCTTGAGAGGGCAAAATGCTTTAAATCAGTCAGCATAAAGCCTTATTCTGTTTTTCATGACCAAAACTTGATTTGTAAGTTAAAAGGCTGTTTTGTGGGTTAATAATTCAGAGTGTCCTGGCTGTGAGAGGAGTTACTCTGGCGGTCTGAGGGGGGAGTAGAAGCACTAAGAAGTGGATCAATTAATCATACTGAAGGATACACATCTTCTTTATCAAACCATGCTTGCTTTTGGGATGGAAGACTAGGTGCAGAAAACTGTAATCAGTGACAGCTTATAAAGAAGGCTTCAAGCTCAGAAGAAGACAGAAGAAGCTCTTCTGTATTTAAGGTCACACATTTTTGCAAAGCACAGCAGAGTGTAGATTTGAAAAACTCACAAAATTATCTAATCTTTGGACTTTATAATTTGGCGAACTTGCAAAAATGTCGCTCTCATTTTGCCAAGCCCACATTCAAATCTGTCTTGCATCTGTCTGAGCACTGAAACATAAGAGACTAAGAAGCATATTTACATGTAAATCCTGGCTAACAGTGAATATATACATAGCCTATATATATATGTGTGTGTGTGTGTGTGTGTGTGTGTGTGTGTGTGTGTGTGTGTGTGTGTGTGTGTGTGTGTGTGTGTGTGTGTGTTTATATTGCTAATATATAAATATATACTTATATACATAATATTATTATATACTGCATTTCATATATGTCAGTCACGTTACATCTTTTTGCTATACAAAAAGACAACAAAATACGAATGCTTTTCATCCATTCTTGTGCTTTCTTTGCATGAAAATGTAAATATGCTGATAATATCAAGTTGATTTGCGATATTTGCAGAAGCTTAAACTATAAACAAAGTTGAATCTTTACGTGAGTTGCATCAACAACATCTATGGAGGTCCTTCATAAAGGCATGTCATGTTTTTGTAGTCTAGTTTTGATTAAGAAAACCTAAATGAATTTGTGTTTATACCAGTTTACATGTGTGCTAATTGGTGCCAAAACAGTTCAGATATGTTTGTTGTCACGATGACTTGGAGAGGCCATGAGGACGACAGAAGTTAAACATCACTGAACAGTGCACAGCAGGCCAATGTTAATAAAAGTGTTCTGGCTCACTGTACCTCAGTTTGCTTGCTTAACTAAGAAGTAAGTCTAAAAAGAGAATGAAGAAACAGACACAACAAAGAGAATCCAATTCTCTTAGAACACGCCCTTCTCCGGTGAGACTTTGAAGGTCATGAATGCTCGGGGGATATAATCCTCTGCAGAAGAGACAGTGTTGCCCTCACTGCAGTCTGTAGGATAGAGAGAGAGAGAGAAAACATGTTTTAGATGTTCTTTGAGGTTTCTGGGAAACGCGATAGGGCTGGCAAACATGCTCCCCAGAAGCAACCCCCCTCAAACTGGGCCGAACAAAGAGGAGGAGTCTCACAGTGGAGCAGGGGCAGATGGAGAACGTCTACTGCATTCAGATTTCCTTCTTCGTTCTACCTCCATTTTACTATTGGAGAACACAACTTCTAAAGTGGTCTTATGGCCCATAGAAAAACATATTACTGCTGTCACTTTTCATTTGTTGAAACTTGTTACTGTGCTTGCGAGGCATCCTTGCACTGATATTCCTCAAACATTCTGATTAAGGTTTTGTTCCTTAACACTAACCATTCAACTTCTGCTATAAGTTCAGCTTGAACTGCTTCACATACACAACCCACTCAAAGCTTTGTGGATGTTTACAGTCTTATGGTCCTTTCACACTAAACCTTAATATGCAGCACATTTTTTTTTTTCAACCATGAAAACACCAACCAAAAAGATTCAAGCTTTAGGTCATATGTCCAAAGCTGCTGCAGCTACAAATTTTGTTACAAATATGATTTCTATTTATGTACATAGCACATACACTACTGTATGGGGTCAGTAAGACTTTATTTTAAAAGAAATTAACACTTTTATTTAGGAGGGACTTTTAAATTGTTACAAATATTTTATATTTCAAATAAATGATGTTCGTTTAAACTTTCTATTCATCAAACAAACCTAAAAAAAAGTCAATGTATCAATTGATTTTAACATTAACGATAACAATAAATGTTTCTTGAGCACCAAATCAGCATATTTGAATGATTTCTGAAAGATCCTGTCATACTGAAGACTACAGAGTAATGCTGCTGAAAATTCAGCTTTGCTATCACAAGAATAAATTTGACTTTAAATATATTAAAGCAGTTATTTTGAATTATAATAATATTTCAGAATATTACTGTTCTTACTGTATTTTTGATTAAATAAATGCAACCAGTGGTCAGTATAATACACTTTCAAAAACGCTTACCAACCTTATGCTTTTGAACAGTAGTGTATGCAAAAATAATAATTATATCAATACGTCACATAAGTATAGCCTAATTATATACAGTAATTACACTTATGTATCTAAAACAGTGGCACTAGCAAAGCCAAAGTCATAAGTTTGATGAATGCATGAACTGATAAAATTATATAATCATTTATGCAAGCTGAGACTCTGGATCTGTCAAATGCATAAATATAGAAATAAAATTATTGTACTTTAAATGATTGTGGAGTAATTTACATGATTTCCAAAATAATGAAGAAATGCTTAATTATTTGCTTGTTTAAGATTTACACAAAATCAAAACAGTATCTGAAATTCTAACCATAAATTCTTACCATGGTTCAACAGTTCAGGCAAATCACTCAGTGCCCACAGGGAGACAGTTGACAGTGTAACATGGAACCTCAGAAAAAAAAGAAAAAAAAACTAAATTTAAAAAACATTATTATTAATATGGAAAGACGTAAATAGTTGTAGAATGCTGGGTATTTTCTATTTAAATGACAATAGTGTGGTAAAACCTAGTACACAAGCTGAACTGAAACTCTACTGAATATACCTGCAGAACTTCAAGACAGCTCAGGAAGAGGCCTTCCAAGGTAACACACCATTGTATATTTTGGGACATTATTAGCATTCACACACTAGCTGTTTGATTTCTACTAATACAGCCTTACTGGGCAAGAATCCTCATCTTTATTCATAGCCATTCTTGTTACTCCCGTCACATTGAGAAACATCATTTCAGCCAATTCTTTTGATAAAGAAAATTCTGCTATATCACTTCTGTCATGCCATTGTGTCTCTATTACACACATTTTTTTCTTCTCTCATATTCTCCAGTGTTACAGAAAGCTGATGCAAAACATCTTAATCTCAAGCTTTCCAGCTGAACAGATCTCACATCTCGAATGATACAGTACAGCTCTCTCGGCAAAGCCTTTAATTACTTTCTAGCAATGCTCACAGAGCTAAATGACTTTGCAGGTTCTTTTTTTGCCTTTGTTATTGGACTGGCTGCAGTAATTAGACAAAGATTTTATCTTTTGGTTATGGATGGACAGAATGGACCAATTCCAAATGGCACTTTTGTGCCCCAGAAAGGACAATGCAGAACTCATATAGTTGTTCCAAATGAATATAAGCAACTGGATCCCTTAACGTAGAGCCTATAAGGAGGTAAGTGAAGTGGTTACTCATGCGTATGCGAAAATGACTGCAGATTACTGCACATTTAAAATAACAAAACTACTTGAAATATTAATGCATATGTACTTTTTATTTATATGTATTTTAATTTAAGTGTATTTTAATACATTTTTAAATTTAAATGTACTTCATTTTCATTGCAATCATATTAAATGTAAAACCACTGTAGGACCAAAGCTTTTAACAACATGGTCAGTCAAAGGTTCAAATGAAGCATTTGTGTGAAAATGCAAAAATTACTGTAACCATTCCTGCACATTTCTGCATGACTTGTGACATAAATTGCACAAATATTAATGTACTTTTTATTTTCGAAGAGCATTTTTTCTTTAATAATTAAGTATTCCTGTTAACTTTTTGTGTGACTTGTGACATGCTGCACTGCAAACAATAAGAAAACTATTTGAAATCGAGATCTGATCTTTCAGACTGAATCACACTTCCAAAATTAGATTTTAAACCACAGAAAAATGGATTTCATGTGGACTGTTTTGCTGTTCAGACTATAAACAACTAAACAGATTTGAGTCAGTCTACAAAATCTGCCATCTGTCTGAACAATTTTTTTTTAATGTTTTGGCCAATTTAAAACTTTATAAGTGCTAAAGTGAAATGTTGAAGGGTGGCCAAAAAACCCATCCAAATTTATAATATTCCTTGACATTAAAAACAGACATCAATAAATACTGGCCCGCATACAGTAAGCAAATGATCCTTTCACTGCACATTGCATAAGCCAGTGACCCCTCCTTGGCAATGTCCATTATCAGCTGAAAGAGTCAATGAAGAGATTTCCGGCTCCATGTGGCCTATGAACAAGCAAATAAATAATCGCAGACCCCCAGGTTGCCCTTTTCACCAACACTTATCCTAGATACTGGTCATATCGATTATCTCCGAATGCTGACAGAAACGGCACAGATACGCTTTCGCTGAATATTCACGATCGTATTCAGCAGCCTGCAGAAATATCCTCATTGTTATCAGACAGTAACTGCTTATGAAAGATAAGGAATTATTTCAAAAGCACATCATTACTGCATTTCTGTTCAATTTGCTGATCTGCACATGAAAGTCAGAGCTGCAAGCTGATAGTCCTGCCTAAAACCTAGAGCCAGAGTGTGTGATGTACCTCCCCGGTATTAATCACACTATTACAAGCACAAATACAGATGGCACGTTACTGTAAGACCCAAATAGGACACACATGCTCGCTGATGCTCACTGAAATCTCTTGGTAGAGGCCCCACGACGGCCCACATTTGCGTGTAAAGACATAAAAGTGTTTCATTTCTGGAATAAATTGAGTGGGACTGAATGAAGACAGATTTCTGTGTTTTTTTTTTCATCCTCGAATCTTGCAAAAAGCAAAGTATTTTTAGAGGGAGACTCCGTGTGAGCATACCAGTTATAAATTAGTGTAATTTACAAAAGGATTTCTGGTTTTCTGTTTACCATGTCTAAAAGTTGACCTACATTTAGATACAGTTTCACTGGATTTATTGAGTGTCAAAAATATTTTAAAGAGTTATACAGTGTCATACAACAGACAAGCAGAATAAACTGTATTTAATGAGGAAAATGGAGAGACTAGTTACCAGATGATTGGGGGGGGGGGCAGTATGTTTTAGTTTCCATCCATATTGCTTTTGTTTCCAAGACTGTCTTGTCCATCATTTTGAAGTAATATTTGTCATGTAAACAAAATATAACAATAAAAGAAACTGTGGCATCTGTTTATGATAAACAAAGAATTGATTTAGAACATTCTGGAACGCAATAAAATAAATACATTGGAATAAGCGAACATTTGAAATTAATAAAATGTACATTTACACAAAAAAAGATTACTTTGAAATTCAAGATTTACGGAATTAAAGATGTAACATGCATGCAATTTGGTAAACATTGCATGATACAGAATACAAAATGTTCAACACATGCACTTTTTTATTTTTTGAAAAACGTTTTTCCCTAAAATAAATATTCACCTTTTATTTGAATTAAAATTACATTGTTTTAATGCATTTTATTTATTAATATTTGTATTTATTTAAACTAAAATAATCATGTTAAATGTAAAACCATCAGGCCTAAGAATTTATTAATCCCAGCTCTTATCTCTCATCAGCTGGAATACAAGAACAGGTAGAATTAAAGAACTGAGACATCATTGTTTTTATTCATAATTTCACCGAAACAGATGGTAGCTTATCTAAGTGTTTTCTGATATTTTAAGAAGTTTGTGTGGGACTGATTATTCTTTTTCTTGTGCAATAGACTGTGACACTTTTACGGTTAAGTCACACGGTTCTTGATGTCTCTGTTACTTTCTGCTTTTACAAGCTCATCAAACACAAAGGCATTACAGAACACCAGATGTGCTGAACGTGACCTGCTGCTGCATGCGCCCAGACAAAATGTATATTTCCGTATGAGATATCTGTATGTATATGTCCGCTTGCAGGTGTTCAGACCCATTTACACATATGCACTTATGTGCATACACTAAACAACCCATCTATAAAGGAAGCTGTGTTCTATGACTGTCATGCTGGGGAGGGATTGATGTAATATGATTTTTCCCTTCCTCTCCGCTAAATGGCACAAACTCGGGCTAAAAATGTATGCTCATGCGTGAAATCTCCCACAGACTGTTACGCTTAGATGGACATAAATTATTCACAGTTGCCCCCTGCCCCTGTTCAAAAAGCTTGGGGAATATTACTGACAATCATCTTAATACTAGATTTTCATACGCATTAAAACCTGATGTCTCGATTATGTCAATTAAAAACAATATAGGAACATAAACCCCCACTTTTACAAGAACTAAAGTCATTCTGCATTCTTAGCATTAACGGCACAGGAATTATCACATAGAGTTAAAAATTTGAAACCCGATTTATTTATTTCAAAGCCCTGCCTCCAATGCATTTCAGGCTGGGTTTAGTACAGAGGATCAATCTGTCACAGGCCTTTGAAGCAGACACTGCTCTTAATGAGTTGCAGCAATAGCATATGTTGTAATGCATTTCAGTTTCCAAAGAGCGTCAGACAATACGCCACATGAAAGCTCTGTGTCCAAACTAAAAGCAGAGCCGAGCAGGCACGTAGATTAAGACTGGGCACAATTACTAAACAGAGAGAAGCAGATTAGAAGTGATTTTCTGTGAGGCAGTGTTTACATTAGGAGTATAGGGATTCAGATTTAGAATAGTTTGCATGGCTGCAGTATGACAAAGCCAGAGAAACGTGGAACTTGCCGTAGAAAACATGTTACTACACTCATACAACACATATTATCGAATGATGGTCAGATTTACAGCCTCACACAAGATCCTCTGGGGTGTAAAACATTCATGAGGTTCTGTACTAACCTCATGCGCAATTGTACTATACCTTTAAAACGTTCATGGTGCCTGAAACACCATGCATTATGCAGAAAATAATTTAAAAAAAAAACATTTAAAAAACAAACAAAAAAGTATTATTATACAACAGGTGTTTTATTAATATGTATATTTTTCTCCAGAGAAATAACAGGGTAAAGGTTTAGTTGATTTGTTTTGGTTTTTGTTTGTTTTGTTTTGTTTTGTTTGTTGTGTTCCATTTCATGTTGTTTCATACAAAACTTCAAAGTATGTAGTCTGCAAAGAATCGTAAAAAAAACAAACATGAAAAACAAACAAAAACGCATTATTATACAACAGGTGTTTTATTAATATGTATATTTTTTTCCAGGGAAATAACAGTGTAAATGTTTAGTTGATTTGATTTCTTTTGTTTGTTTGTTTGTTTGTTTGTTTGTTTTGTTTGCTGTGTTTCATTTCATTTTGTTTCATACAAAACTTCAAAGTATTTAGTCTCCACAGAATATTTAAAAAACAAACGTGAAAAACATTCACTTCAGTAAAAAAAAAAGAAAGAAAGAAAGAAAGAAAAAAAAGGGTGTCAAAGCCACGGTCTCCTAACTTCATATTCATTTCACAACCCAAAACAAGCATCAGTGAATCACTATCATGACTAAATTTCAAGTTAATTTACCTATTTTATAGTCCTGCAATATGTTTGAAAAATAATTGTTTTTAATGATTTGTAGGTGCTCCAGAAAAATATGTATAAAGCAAAATGAAATGCACTAAATCACATCTATCTGTCCGTCCTCTAAAAACAAAAGTTTTACCAGTGCTACACTAACCTCACATCAAGATGATACTTTTCCTATGTGCTGTGAGGCATAAAAATAAACTTAATGTGTTAAGCTGTGTTGCTGTAAAAACATGCACTGTATATCAATTTAATGTCTTTGCTGGTTGATATCAATAATGGTACAGTAACTATAGCTTTATGAGATTTCTAAATTTGTACTACCTGCTTAAGGGACACATCTTCTAATGAGTTGTGAATTCTGGGAAACTGCAGTCACCCAGGTAATAAGTTTCTATATCATAATGTAGCAGAGCTGCTGCAAATGTCTCCTGCAAGAGACGAGCACACACACACAATAAACTTTGCCGTTTAACAAACTGCATAAGTGAAAAGAAAAAAAATCGTATGGAGATTAAGCCGATCCTGGAATCCCATCCCACCCACATCGACTCTTAAAACTAAACAAATGGATTTCTGAAGTGGATGTGGCGAGATTTTTAAAAGGAGTTCTCGTTGCCATGTTTATTGTGGGATATGTTTGTTTTTGATTCCAGAAGATTATCTTAAATTATTTTACACATGTAAGAAATTTAGGGAAAAATAGTGCAGTTTTGAGCCAAATTCAAACCTCAGATGTTTTCTGAGAATAGACTCGCACTGGTGATTTGCCTTCGATTCATTTTATCTCCAGACCCCTTACGGCTAAATATTTGTCACGGTAGATTTCTGTAAAAAGCCCACAGTGGACTTAAAACACTACTGCTGCTCTGCCGAGTCTCCCCGGCCCTGTTTATTGGGCATTCGCCCGTTCCTTTATGAAACAGTAGTGCCCTTTGTGGTACAGAAACTCATACTGGATTTGTCTGGCAAGACATGTCCAGCACACGCCCCATCAAGGGGAGCGCTGTGGAAAATCCATCTGGCATTTTCTGTGCTCATAACAACATCGAGCCAAGTGCAAATTATCTTAAAAAAGGAGAGGGGGGGGGGGCTCAGTGCAAACTGTTTGACTTCGGTTGCATGTGCACGCCGAGGGCCCTTTCCCGCTCTCCTTATTATGTGGAATGAGACGTATGAAGGGAAAAACGCTAATCAGTGAACCCAAATCTTGCGAATTTTGCAACGTCTGGAAAAAGCCCCGTGAATAGCCATCTTGAAAGTCTAACTTCACACATTGGCCAGATTGTAAAATGGATAAATCGGCTGCCAACCCAGCAGACCCTCCTCCTTTTCCCTCCCCCTCAATATCGCTCAGACCGGCTGAAATAGGTTAGGCATGGAAATCATTTCCCCTCTAGGTGCTCCAGCACTGCTGTCCAGACTCAACAAGGTCCTGAAATATCATTAACATCTGATTTTTGCCAGCGCCGCACAAGCGGCTCTTTGTTCCCCTCGCACCAGACGGGAGGGGAGCCTCTACATTACCATATCACCAATGTAATTACACCTATTAGAGTGGAGGAATATAGAATTTTATTCCTTCTTTCCCTCCATCTCCACTCTTGTGCAGAAAAACAGCGTGTGAATATACCTATTGTGCGCATTTCAATTTCAGAAAGTGGTGCGGTATAATGCTATATAAACATTACCTCACCTTAACTCATAGCAGAGACCATTTGAGGCAAAATAGACTAGTTAACTTAATGACCCGCACAATCAAGCCTTTGTGCCTCTGCCATCGCGGGTCGAAAAATGTTCCCATCTTTCTGTGGTCAGAAGTCGCCGTGATGAAACAGGAGGCGGTGGCGAGCGAGGCAGGCATGACTGGTGAATAGTCGCAGCTCGTGCCAAGAGTCCAGTTAAGTGTCACTCGTGATTATTTTCACTTATTGCTGCTGTCACTTTGTGCCCCTTGTGCCATTATGCTCCAGGGTACACGCAAACAGCAGCCGCATTTATGTTTCCTTTGACTTAATGCGTCACAAAACTAATAAACCTGTTGTGTATTTCACTGCTGTCACTGCGTGTGCGCTTTGGGAATGATTCACGGCAGACGAGTGCCGATGCCAGCCTTATAAAAACCTACATCCTGTTTAAACATTCCTTCATAATGTTGAGCAACAATACATCTTTCTTTTCTCCCGTAAACAAGAAGCATTTCTCTAAACGAGTTAAAGAGAAAAGTAGTGTGTACCGACACCGGATTTGACATTACATAATTAAAATGACATCTGCAGAAAAGCGGTTTAGAAATATCACAGCAAATTCCTGTGGTTGCCTTCTTTTAGTTCAACATACCCGAGCCTTGGAAAAAGAAATGAGCAGGTACCGACAGACCCTGTTAAACTGACATGGATTTCACAAAGCGTGAAGCAGATATATATGTTTATATGCAATTTAATGTCCAAATTTGTTCAGTGTTTATCATCAACCTGCCTCACTTGTTATTTGGCAAAGAGAATGTGTGATCAATATTTCACTGTAATTGGTGCAACCAAAAGGCGTCTGGTTTAATTCTGCCTAGTATTTCACAGGAATTTCCTGATTGGCTTTAGAAATATCTGCATGCTGTAATGCAGGCCAGGCAGAGTTGCTGCTGTAGTTTGCTAGCAGCATCCAGATGAGACACACCCGACATCTTTAAACATAGCAATGATCTCAGCCGGAAAAGTGATTGTCAGTCCTAGATCAGTTTTATATATGCCCTGTAGGTGGAGCAATTCAAGCCATGATCAAACTAGGGGGTAGTATAGTAGTGCTGTCAAAGATTAATCACATCCAAAATAAAAGTTTTTGTTTACATAATATATGTGTGTACTGTGTATATTTATTATGCATATATAAATACACACACACATAGTTTGAAAATATTTACATGTATTTACCTGTATATATTTATATTAATATAATTTATAATATACAAATATATTTAATATATAAACAAAATATTTATTAAAAATACATGCATGTGTGTGTATTTATATAAAATATACACAGTATACACACGTGTTATGTGAACAAAAACTTTTATTTTGGATGCGATTAATCACGATTAATTGTTTGAGAGCACTAGAATTTTTATATCAGTTAAGTCTCGAGCAATATATCAATAAACATGACAACATGTTTACATGCGGATGTGTGCATGTGTGCTGTCAAAACGGACCGGCTCGGAGAGTTAGCTCGTGAGATGAGGTGTATTCGATTTGAGCAGCACCGCGCAGACCAATCGGCATATGACATCAAAGTACTGTGAGAGCGATTCGAAAGCACATGGAGCCATCTGCTCTCTGTAGCTCTCGCGGTGCTTTTATGTCATACAGCGATCGGTCTGCGCGGTGCTGCTCAAATCGAACCAAGAAATGGACTTTGGTCGAACACACTTATGGTCCCACTCTTGTGTACGAGCTTGCAACTTCTCTCTCAATCTCTCCACCCAGCCACCCAAAAAAAACTCTTTGGATCCAGACGATTCACATAAATTACATATTTTGACTCAAAACGGCGAATTTAACTGAAAAGTGACTAGTTTGCAGGTATGTAAATATATTACTTTTTTACTA
>JAUZSZ010000132.1:20115167-20125976 GCA_034780575.1 Labeobarbus marequensis
GTTACTTGCCGCCACTGTAATTACTGGTGAAATTTAAGAGCAATTTCTGATAACTGTTTCAAAGTGGGTTTTTTTAGTGTAGGAGACCTTTTCTCAGAATTAAAATTTAAGTATAATATAGCAGACTAGTTAGAAACAGAACTAGTTGAGATTCTTCATAAGTAATGAATGTCATTTGCTGACAGAATTCAAGAATTATGGAAATATTGTCGCTCTTGCATAATTAAACTGACATTTCAGTAGTATGTGACACCAGAAATAATGAATTCCCAGAGTGCATTACAACTGGAATACTATAGAAAACACTATTATTTGCTACACTTGGAAAAAAATACAGTAAATACAGTAAAAATTACTATCTGCTGCTCACGATTTACTCAATCATTATGAATAATTAAATTTGCAAACAAGATGTCTTTATAATTCCAAGCACACAGTATAAATGAGTTTTTCTACATAAAAATATATGTTTGCCTTTATATTTATCATATTTGGGGGTTCTAGGCATTAGATAGTTTTAAACCCCCTGAATAAGGTGACTCAAAAATGTACTAAATGTTAGAAGTAAAATGGCAACATTTATCCCAGAGAAAATCTAGCAAATTTTCCATACAACGACAAAAATTGTTCTAGTTGCTTGTAGGTGTCAAGTCAGAAACACTGGATTTCCCTGATCTTGATGTGTTTCTCAAAGGAGAGACTCCTGTCTGAGAAAAGCTCTCGATTTAGCTCCTAACACGGTGAGGGGCACAGCGAGGTCCTCAGCTCACCGCAATACCTCAAGATAAAGAGCCACCTTGCATCTCATCATGATGAATGACCCAATAACTTCTTCCCCACGTTTGTCCCTCTAGGTTTTGGCTGTGTGTAGAATTGATCTGTGAATGATTTAAGATAATGCTTCTCAGTGTGCAAAAAAAGCGAGTGTGACCTTGCCCTGAGTGTCTGTGGCATGAGTACATATAAATACAGTCCTTACAGCTGCATATACTGTACATGCACAGCCTGAGCCCTTGTGCTATGCTCAAAATCCTTTACAAAACTTTAGACAAAACTGATCAGCCTTTTAAAAATCGCTTGTAAATCTCTCATTGAGCCATCTTATCACCAAATATTGTATTCAGTTTTAATCAACTTGTTTTCTTACAGTTAGCACTTATATTTAATTTTCCAACTGACTGGTCATAGCTCATTGATCTGAGCTAAAGCGATAATTTTAACTAGCATTTTCATGAAAAGGAAAATCCTCTCTGGGTCAAAATGACTGGAACATAAAATTATATGCCATTTCAGTCCAGTTAATGGACTAAAATAATAGAATGTGAAATACTGACTAAATTGAAAAGACTAAATACATTGAAAAAAAACTAGAAATAAAATAAAAATATCTACCTGCATTTAATTCAATGCAACACATTAAATGTAATAACCTGATAACATTAGATACTCCATTCTACTAGCTGATGCAATTTATCTTAAGTGACTTACATGACACTTTCTACCGGGACAATATAAGATTTTTGCTCAAGGGCACAACTCAGCAATGCTTACAGTTCACAGATTGTCCTTTGAACAAATGGCCTTTGGGTTACCAGCATGACCTTTACCATCTATCCCATCACAACCTACACTATACAACATGTACATTATAACATTTAAGCATTCTTGTCACTGAAGGACAATGGAAATGGATACGATTATGAAAACACACATCAAAAATGCCTGTAAAACAAGAAGTGTGACCGTATAAATTGGGTGAATTACATAACCATGCACTGGAGGGATTGCACTGAAATATTAAACGTGGAGCGTGAGGGAAACCACACAGAATCAGGCATCACTGGAAGGATCTTCTCTGGTGTCCAGAGTGAGGACAGCGTGGGTCATGTAACTGTGTTTACAGAATCATTTCCTCATTTGTTTAGGAACGATCCTGTTTCTAAGGGAGTGGGCAGGTAGAGGATACAGTACTGAATAAATCATCTGTGGGTTTCTGGTTTCAGTTACTTGAAAACATGTTCGGCTGCATTTGGTGGAATGAAGTATGTTACGGTGAGATGTCAAAAGCTCTCCGGACGCCTACATCTTTAACTGTGTAAATTCTGGGAGTATATTATATTACATTACCCATGCTGAACATGAGAATACTTCAAGTCAAATCTTTAATGTGACCTGATGTTACAGAAACATCTACTCCGGATTCTGCACTTTAAATATGAGGAGTTTTGATGGATAACCTGCATAATGATATTTTGAAAAACAAATCTCTGCATTTTTGTACAAGCAATGAATGTAACTGATGTCCAAAATAACACTGGACCACTGATTTTTATGTTGGAGTTTTCCGTATTGATTTTTCACAGGTGTTTTACCCGTATTTTAAATTATGCATAGCACTGTGTTGTGTTTTAAGGGTAAAGCAAATGTCTGTAAAATCCATTTTTCTACAGATTGTTTCTTACAGTGCATGGGTAAAAAAATCTTCTTTGTGATCTGCAGAAGATAAAGTCACAGGTTTTTCTTCACATGTTTTGAAGGCTTAATGCAAGTAATATATTACAAATGTGTCATCAAATCAAGTTCTACGGGAGGGGAAAAAAAAGATTTTTTTGGCATATTTGATAAATTTCTCAAAGTAATTTTCCACCAAACTGAAAGTTGTTAAAAGATCTGAATTCAAAACTGTCAGCCTCAACCTTTTACAAGCATACGAACAGAAGTCTTGGATCTGGAAAGATCACAGGAGGAAATGCACAAACACTTTAATCACTATTAGACAGTCGCTTTTGTAGAGCACGTACACGTCTTTGATTTGATTGAGCCACAGCACTTACATCAGATTAAAGAACAGCAAAGGTCAGACTATTCTGACCTGTGCAATTCACACCCAAACAGGCAGAAACTAACATTGCATTTAGAAATTGTATTCACATTTAGCGCTCTAAGGGCCAGATTTACTAACAGCTTGAGCCAGTGCAAACCTTCTTTTGGCATTAAAATACTGTCAAGATTACTAAAGATGCACAGTGAAGAATTAGCGCTGAAAAGGCATGGACACAGTTATTTTTGCGCTTGTGCTTACTGAATATGCATTTGTAGGAGTTTCCCATTCAGATGCAAAATTTATGGAAGGAATGTCTTAAAGCAGGTGGTAATTTGCGCTGCAGACTGCGCTGGTCATTATGGAAATGATCTGGCTGTGTTCTTTAATGTGCGCATTGTTAGTAAATCACCCACGGAATTTTCCCCTTCCATCAGCACTTGAATTGTGCTGCTCTGTTTAGAAAATCTGGCCCTATATATCAAAATGTAAAAGCTTAAAACACACAAAAATCAAGATATAGTTATAAAACAAAACAAAACAAAAATTCCCCTCTTAAATAGCTTTTGTTTTTTTACTGAAGAACATACAGATCTTGAAACTTCCAGAAACACAAAATTAAGCATAGTTAATTAAGACAACAAAACAGCCTCTGTTAACAAACATTTTCAGCATTAATTTAGTTGAAAAGATTAACAGTAGTCCTGTAACAAAAAGTGATAATCTTCTTTTTTTCACAAGCATGATTCTGCAAATGCTGGACTGCATAGTTGCACAAAGTTGTCAAATAAGTGTTGACAACAACAGGTACAGTAACTACGCCTCCCTGTGGTTTCTATGGCAAAGTTAGACGTAAAAATCAATACCCCCCACCTCTTCCCTAAGCCCAATCCATCACCACCCCCGTAACACCCTAGGAACCCTGACAGAAAGATGACAAATGGACCCATCATGTCCTCTATGTCCACCATAGCTGGAGTCCATGAGTCCATGGTGCCGTCACTTAGGCAGTGACATATATATATTATGACACGGGCCCCTACCACTTTAGACAGAATGTTGGTTGAACAAGAGTGTGAATAAGCAAACGTGTGTGTAGTCATGCCGGGGGTCTGGATGAACTCTCCAGGGACTCTTGTCAGCTTGGACCCGGTTAGTCCTGTCACCTGGGATGGGCCGCAGCATTCATCAGCTGCACATGTCCGCCCTCACTCCAGGTGTATGAACACGCAATGGCAAATTAGGTTCCACTGCTAACCTCACAGCTCAGACAGAAAACAAACAACACAAACTTACATTTTTGTCTGTAAATCAGATATTAATAAAATGATTTTCTTTGTTTCTCTCAGAGCTCTGGGGTTAGCAGTGGAACCTAATGCACCAGTGTGTGCTCATACTGCAGTATTCATTATTTATCAAACATAATTTCAGATTATTTCTGATGAGTGCAACCATAGAAATGAATTTCTAATTTTATGACAGTCAGTAACTGTTGGTGGCGACTACAGAAATGAATAAATAAATAATACCTTTCATAAAAAAGTTAGGTTCTGTACTAAATCAACCAATGTGGCATGGTAAATTATTAGAACTTATATTTAATCATTTAAATATATTTAATTCAATAATAACACTATTTCTATAATTTCTACTTTATAAAATGAAATACAAATATTAGTCAGCTGTAATTTTATCTAATACATGTTTATTAGAACCATTTCCAAAAGAAATGAAACAGAAAAATGATATTGCCATTTGCTCTCTATATACACTACCGTTCAAAAACTACGAGTTTTGGGCAAGAAATTGCTTTCAGTACACTTCATTATTTCATTATACTTTCATAAAACTTCCAATTCAGGAAGGATGCATTAAATTGTTCAAAAGTGACAGTAAAGACCTTTATAATGTTACAAAAGATTTCCAATTCAGAAATATTAAGTATCACAACTGTTTTCAACAAATCTGCAATGATTTCTGAAGCATCATGTGGCACTGAAGACTAATAATGACAATAAAAAAACTTTTCCAACACATTTAACAAATAAAATAATAAATAACAAATAAAACTTTAAAATATAGCTATTTAAATTACAAAGCAATCATTTTAAATTGTAATAATTTTTCACAATATTACAGCTTTTACTGTATTTTTGATCATATAAATAAAGACTTGGTGAGCATAAGAGCCTTAAAAAAACTTTGGAAAAGTAGTATGTGTAAATGAAAAGATGTGCATTTAAGGATAAAGCATTTCTAAAATACATTGAATTGTTTGAACAAATGTTTAAAAAAAAGTCATAAAATTGCAACAATGTTAGTAACACAATTATTTGGCTAATGATACATGGGGCAACTTTTTGAGCAATGTTGCCAGGCAACTTTGGTTAATGTTGCTGACAACAGGCAACCAGGAGAGACACAGGGCCCACGACCGATTTAAAGTATCCAGATAGAAATGTGTTACCCATTCTCAGTGGGAAAGTGCCCAAGCAACATTGCTAAAAAAAAAAGTTGCCTAGCAAAATTGCTCAAAAAGTTGCCCCATGTATTATCAGCTTAATAGTTTTGCTAAGCCCTGCGACCGATTCACTGAAAAGAACTGACTCATGCGAGTGAATTATTCATGAATCAGATATCAGATATCTCTGGGTTTGATGCTAAAAGGTTTGATTGCTGATATACTGTCATGCAAAATGTAGCTTAATAGTGAGTGGCAACACGTATCATGCTACAAAATCAATAAACCACATTTCTACTGAGAAATATAGAGTGAAATAACTAACAGCTTCACTATTTGTAGCTACATTACTGTGTTTCAACATGGCGGTCACAGTACAGCATTAGTACCAAAGTCTTATTGGCTTCCCAAGAATCCATCCTCTGACATTTGACAAACCTCTCTTTTACGCTCCAGAGATGACAAGTCAGCCTTTACACTCTACTAGATTGTGAACAAATGGTTTCATGAAGGGGTGGGCCTACACATCTGCCTCCATACAGACACCTGCAGCTATAGGTTAGCCTGCTTTCTGTGAATTCACTCACATTTAACACACCCCCTTCCTTTTTTCCTCTGCAAAAAGTCTTGAGATGACATTTCGGCAATGTGTCACACACACGGATGCTCTGTTCGCAGCTTTACGCTGTCCTTTAAATGTCAGCGGTGAATGTGTGAGGTCCTAGCGTTGCCGAGTGCTCATGCTCAAAGCCGTGTCAATGAACATGTCACAGTTGCACGGCCCTAAGGAGACGTGTCTGTTATGCTTTTAAAGACTGGAAACAATTTTTGACCTCAGATATGCCTGTGCTGCAGAGATACCAGAAATAACCATGTATTCATGAAAATGTCCAGAATGTCAACATGACAAACTAGCAATAAACTCAAGTCGCTTCTAGAAACCATTATTTTCCTCCTATGCAATAGCACCACTATTTGGTAAAAATTGCTTGTAAATATAAAATTGGCTCATATAATTACAGTAATTACATTTCTGACTTTCTCATGGAAAAAAAAAATGATGATACTATATTGAGTTATTTTCAAAGAACAGGAGTAATTAACCTGTTCTATGGCAGTGAACATGGTGGTGGAAATGTTCAAGATAGAGGTTTTTGCCTCTCATTGAGGTCGACTATCAATTTGGGAGTTTAAAAAACCTTACTTTCAATTTATATACTTTTACAAATGGTCCCTAACCAAGCAATTCTTAGCAATATCTGGTTCTTAACTCCGAATCTATCCCCGGAGGGAAAGACATTCCTTGTTTATTTCTGTTCTAGCAGAAACTATGCCACATAGCTAAAATATAATTTTAGAAGTCTCATTGAAATTGTATTAGTCTTGGTCTATTGACATTTTGAAAAAGCACTGTTTTCATAGACCTCATCTGAACCGGATTCATTCATGATGACAGGCCATCCTATTAAACAGTAACTGACTTCTGTATGGAGCTGGTCAGACGATATCTACATAAATGCATTACGCTCAATGGGTAGGTGCTTCCTCAGAGGATTTCTTGCATTTCATATTACTACACGCACGCACACACACACTGTTCACATGGGTGTGTATGTACGAGAAGTGGATTTTAATTAAAATGCAAAATTAAAACTTATTTCTTGCTGTAATGAGAAAAATCACTTAAAACCATCTCTTTTTATGTCATAAAAATATAATTTACATTTTTTGCAAACATTTATTGCATAAGCATGATTTAGCAATTTTTAACTTAAGTTATGTCTGATTTTCAACAGTTGCATGAGTTACGGTACACTTTACTTTGAAACCACTTTCAGTCATAAATTTTACAAATAATTATAAGGAAACAGGAAGTAACATTTAATTAAACGAGACATTTTGAAGTACAAAGAAAGAAATAGTATTTTCTTATAAAAAATCACTCCAAGAATCTGATTTATTTACAACTTCGAAAAATAACTTTTTTAAATCACAACAACCATCAAAAGTTAGTGTACTTGCTTACCAAGGAGACAACAGTGTCAGTGAAGAGCCTGTCTAAGATGAAATATGAGGCATGATGTGTGAAGGAAAAAGAAAATCAGGATAAATATCACAGAATATTTTACAGCGTCACATCAATCAATCATTGTCAAATTATGCAAAAAGTGTGAAAATATTATTTAATTGTGTTGACCAAAAATTCTAACAATGATATTAGCCTTGTGAAAGACAAATGAGTAGGCCATGTTATTCCAAGAATGATAAAAATGTAAGAGTGTTGTTGAGATGTGATGTAATGTTCATAAAGTTTAAGGGGGGGAAAGACAATTCTCCAGTAACTGTTTAGGACA
Source organism: Labeobarbus marequensis (assembly GCA_034780575.1). Lineage (NCBI taxonomy): Eukaryota > Metazoa > Chordata > Actinopteri > Cypriniformes > Cyprinidae > Labeobarbus > Labeobarbus marequensis. Next base: position 20,122,804 of record JAUZSZ010000132.1, read on the forward strand.
AATTAAAGTGTGAATACCTAGTGAAAATTGTGTGTTTTTAAAATAATTTCTTTTCTAAAAAGCACGGGGTCAAAAGTGCTCGCATATTCGGTGTAAATGCATAGAATCTCGCATTTCTCTCTACACACACGCAGAAATAAGAGGCATATTTAGAGGTGGTTCTTAAGTCTTCCTGACCCACATTTGCACACAGTGAATCATCAAGAGCTAAACTGACAGTCTAATCCCTATTACTGAATGTGCTTACTCATAAACCCTGACCCACCACGCTTCTCTTGCACACTAGCTCTCCTCTTCGCTCTTAAAGCGAAGGAAGAGGCCCACTGACACTCATGCCTCAAAGCAAAACGAACGCAAAGCGAAAAGACATGCCCAACAGTCAGCTCACAAGCTGTGGGTCGTATGTCTTTTATCACCCTGTCTTTTCTGAACCATCATAAGAATTTCTAATTATTTTCACTCTCCAACCTCATAAAACATGTCGTCCAACAGAGAGACCATATTTTCAGTCTCCGCATTAGCCATAGATCTCAACGATCCTGTTTGTAATTATCAATTCATTTGGGAATATGGGATTTTCTTTAAAAATAAAGGATTGTTTTTCTCTCGGACGAAACCACATCACACAGTATCAGACATAGGGCTTTATTGTAGCTTCAAAACCAAAAGAATGGAAACTGAACAATAAGGCGCCACTGATGAAGTCTGCAAGTCCCCGAGGAAGAAAGTTTGCCGTTTGAAGATAACGGGGTTTTTTTTTTCTCTTGCACTCAAAGGAAGAGAAGTTTTGTCAGAGCATCTCAAATGACACATGAAGTCTGGGCAAATCATTTATGAAACACATTTCACAGGAAAACATTACATGGTGTGGGAAGAAAAAAACATACACCCATAATGGAATTCAGAGAAAAAACACAATACTAATATTATAAGCTGGCTCTCACTTCAGCCTGTATGGCACAGACGGTTTGGGACTTTCTCGACTGCGTCAGAGCTGGTTTAGGAGGCCATTTATCACAGTTATGTCTGTGTTTCATGGTTTGGACATTGTGATATCTATGCGTGATTTCCAAGTACCCACCGAAGCAACAAGAGAGGCAGTCAAAAGCAAAAAAAAAGAGCATGGCATTAAGTTTATGTAAAATGTTCCACTGATTCCCTAATAGCTTTTCCCAAACTGGGAACCAGGGATTTGTCTCAAACTGCCAGGTGGTTCATGAAAATATTTGAACACAATTCCAAACCAAAAAGCAAAACCATGGCATGCGATATGATTCACTAAATTCACTAAAGAAATGTAAGCTTTGAATCAAACCACTCAGCTCTGAGATTAATCACAACATTGCATCTTCTGATTCAAGTAAAGTTTAGTGTGAAGTGTGAGTGTGAATATGTGAATATGTTGTGAAACAAATAAATATTAACATATGAGCAAGAGAGTGATTTTAACATAACATGAATAATTCAAAGACTCGTTCAAAGCCAATACCTCGTTCCATTTCTGAATGAATCAGTTTTTTTAAAGAATTGTTTGATTGAAAGATTCAGTGGCTATAGAAGGTGAAACATATGTGAAAAGAGTAGCATGTCTGGATTCAGAGTAGTAATAAAAAAAAATAGGGCAAAAAGAACCTGGATGACTTGCGCACTTCAGAATCTCACCGGAAGTAGCATCTGATTGACTTTACTATCCCATGAGGACATAGGAGAGAAGTTGTGATTAGGTGTGTTTGACTTGAAACAGTGCTGCGCAGACCGATCAGTGTATGAAATCAAAGTACCGCAAGAGTGATTGGAAAGCATACAAGGCTGTCTGCACTCTAATTGTTCTCGTGGTACTTTGAAGTCATACACAAATCGGCTTGCACAGCGCCTCTTCAAGTCGAACACACCTAATGGCAGTAAAGAGATGGAACTGATGCTAGTAGGTCATATGACAATGACAACATGACAGATGCAAGTACGTCCAGAATTCATACTAGGGGTGTAACAGTACACAAACATGACAGTTCAGTACGTACCTTGGTTTTGACGTCACGGTTCGGTACGGTTTCGGTACAGCAGGAGGAAAAAAATTGCTACTAAACATAATTTTTTCAATTAAACAATGTAACAACAAATAGCTCTTTCTTTAAATAAATTCAATTAGAATTAAATTTTTCTTTAAATCTACCTCATAAAATTAAAAAAAACTATTAAAAAATCTACCTCTGCTCTAAACTATAGTGAGCCCTTTCACATTAGGCATTAATTACTATTTATTTTTAACTATAATAATCAACACTCAAATTAAAAAAAATGTATGTAAACATGTAAATTGCACTCAATGCAGTTATTAAATTAACTTTTAAATTATAGGCTACAATTTCTAGTTGTTGTTGAAATATAATAATTTACACAGTGTCTGTCATTAATCCTGTCTGTGTCCTTCCATTAGATTGCCACCAGAGGTCGCCTTCCGTTATACTGACTCCCACACTACACAGACTTTTTTGTGTCACTCTGGACTACATTTTCCATGTTCCGTTGCACTGATTGGACTCACCTGCAGCCAATCTCACACACACACTACATAACAACCACTCAGACCCAGCTCAGAAGTATTGTTTAGCGCTTATCGCTTGTTAGTCGATAGCTATATTATGGAGCCATCCCAAGTTTTCTAAGTCTAGTCCAGTCCTGTTCTATGCCTGATTTATCCGTGTCTTGATCTTAGCCTGTTTACCTCATCCTGTCTGCTCTCTGCCTGCTTTGGACTTTAGTCTGTCTTGGATTATCCCTTTGCCTTGCTGTTTCGGATTTTGTTTGCACCTCGCCTGGACTATTTCCTGTTTGTGGATTCCCATTTGCCTCACCATCTGGATGAGGGTGATTCGCCATTTACTGACCCACACCTGTCTTTGGATTACTCTTTCATCTTGCCTGTGCTATACCTGTTTTTGTAGTAGTCAACCCATGCCTGTTTATGACCACGTCTTTGAATAAAGCTTTGCAGACGGATCCACACGTCTCTCATCTTGTTCGCCCCGTAACAGTGTCTGTCAGTTTCATAAAAGATTTATTTAAATAGAGCCTACATTATATAATTAAGACATCACAAACAGGTAAGTAAAATGTAATGAGTATATAGTCTAATATTTCATGAAATGCTCTTCTCTAGACTTCATTTCTCT
>JAUZSZ010000132.1:20269619-20280069 GCA_034780575.1 Labeobarbus marequensis
CCGATTAATCGAAAGAATAATCGGCCAACTAATCGATTATCAAAATAATCGTTAGTTGCAGCCCTAGACTATTTACACCAGCCATGTAAATATGTTCATATGAAATCAAGAAAGTCTGGACTTTATAGCTGACAACTCTGTAGAAAATACATTAGACAATTTAAACTCAAAAGTAAATGTTGCTAAAGTGACCTGTGTGAATAAATGGGATAGCTATAAATAAACATCTAACGTGTTCTTGGTCATATGCAGTTCAAAATATTTTAAATATTATCATTTCTAAAGTCATTCCTGAAATGAAACAATTACATTTCTCGATTTTCTACTAACTGCATTTGCAACCAGCTTTGAGAAACTATTATTATTATTATTATTATTATTTCTGGTTTTGGCATGTTGTCATCACATCAGTCTGCACAGTGATCTGCAGGTGAACTAACCATAAGAGACGTTTAAACACCCAAGTTCACTTTCTGTGCACTCAACTACATTGATTCTGATAAACTTTCTTACCAGTCCTTCGATCTGGATTTGTTTTACGGGAGAATCCAGGGTTTTTCCAGACGGGGTATCTTTACGAGATGCCATCTTCACTCGCGCCGGGGATGTAAGACCGTTAAACCGGTGCCTTCCGGTAAACCTGATAGCGATGAATGAATCATACATTAGAATCGGATCTTTTCAATGGATGGGTTCAACCGATTAAAAAAAACAAACAAAGTGATTACAAAACAAACAAACAAACAAAAATTTAAAACCATTTACAACAAAGAGGTGCATTTTGTATTACTTATTGTAATTTCACAATCTATTTGTGTTCTAAATATTTTTATAGTTTATTGCAGCCATGATAAACCTGAACCGGGGCCCGTAAAATTACAACAAACAGCTTTATTTATTAAAAACCTGTAATTAAAAGCAATATGTGACAACGGATTACTTTATTCGCCACAATATTGTGATTTTGAACCGCTTACTTGCAAAGAAATGAGCTGTTCAAAAGAATCGATTCGCGAAAAGGATTCAGATTCCCTTCACTAGAACGTGCAGCTGTGATAATGGTCGGAAGAAACAGTAACTGCTGTGAACTGTTCCTAGAGTGGGTTAACTAATACAACTCTGAAAGTCTTTATCTAATAACAATTAATTAAACATATATTATTTGTAGTTATGATAAATTATTTTTGTTAGTATTTATTAAAAGTATCGAGATAACCGACAGCCCTTTTCTGTTTTCTACCCGGTATCCATTTACTGTAACCACTTTAGAACCATGCTGTTATGTTTGAGACTGGCGTGAGCTTCGTTGAAGAGTTTTGCTGACATATTTACACAAATCAAGAGAATTAGTCCTCACGTGTTCGGATTTATTGATATTCTTCTCTTATCCTGTCAAGATAATCTATTTGTTTAAACTGTCTGAGCTATATGTATTAATAATTCACCATGAAGATAAAACGTCAGAAACACGCGAAGAAAACCATCAGTTTTTACAAGTACAACTTCTGCTTTAGGGAACCTTTCCAAATATTAATTGATGGGACATTTTGTCAAGCGGCGTTAAAGAATAAGATTCAAATCAAAGAGCAATTGCCGAAGTATCTCATGGGAGAAGTTCAGCTCTGTACCACAAAGTAAGTTAATGCTCTTCTTATTTCTAGAATTTAGGTCATTGTATTAGTTTGTGTATAATAGCATATTTGTTTTGTTCTGTGCAGCTGCGCACTGAAGGAACTTGAAACCCTTGCAAAAGACCTGTATGGAGCAAAACTCATCTTACAGAGATTTCAGATCAGGAAATGCAAACACATGAAAGATCCAGTTCCTGCATCAGAGTGTTTGTTGTCAATGCTTGGGGAGACAAATCCACACCACTACTTCATTGCAACTCAGGTAAGAACTCTATAACTGGACAAAAATGTAATTTGGTAAAATACATTAAAAAATAACACACTGATCGTTATTACCAGGATCAAGAGCTGACGACGGCCCTGAAGAAGATTCCTGGGGTTCCTCTGCTCTATATTATCCTCAACACCATGGTGTTAGACAAGCCCTCTGAGCGTTCGCTGAAGCATGTTGAAGCGGTTCAGCTGGGTGAGTTGGTGAGCCCGTCACAACAGTCAAGCATCCAGACTCTGAAAGAGAAGGAGGGCCTCAGCAAAGACAGTCATGACAGGAGAGGCAAAAAACGTAAGAGGAAATCCAGCAATCCCAACCCACTTAGCTGCCTGAAGAAAAAGAAGAAACCTATGCCTCAGCAGCCCAAAAAGACAGAAGGAGAGAAAAAGAAGCGGAGTAGACATAGGAAGCGACGGCCTGCTGGGGGAGAGGAAGCGGCAGTGGCAGTCAGCTCCAATCCCACAACTGCCTAGAGACAAGCCTCGCTTCTACCAGACTACCATTTATTTGTTTCTCAGCATTTTTTATTGTAAAGTTTATCCTTTTTCCAGATCATGCATTTGTTCCAGCAAACAACTTGTTTTGTCTAATAAACAAGTGTTTCTTTTATTATCAATACCTGTTTTGTTGTTTTGTTTTCATGACCATTGAAGGTTTAATTATTTTAGATTAGATTAGATTAGATATGTGCTTTGTTTTTTATAATGAAAAATATATGACCAGAGAGAGTGCACGGAAAGCTGTGGTTGGCTTTGTGTTACAATGAGGAATATAGCTACAAACATTGAAATCTGTTACTATAATACACTTCAAAAATATTGATACGTTATATGTTTAATAAACTTTATATATATATATATATATATATATATATATATATTGTTGGAAATGTTCAAATATGTGACCCTGCACCACAAAACCAGTCATAAGTAGCATGGGTATATTTGTAGCAATAGTCACAACAATACATTGTATGGGTCAAAATAAGTGATTTTTCTTTTATCTTTTAAACCAAAAATCATTAGGCTATTAAGTAAATATCATGTTCCATTAAGATATTTTGTAAATTTCCTACCATAATTATATCAAATCTTAATTTTTGATTAGTAATATGCATTGAGAACTTACTTTGGACAACTTCAAAGGTGATTTTCTCAAAAAGGGTTTTTTTGTTGTTGTTGTTTTTGTTTTTTGCACCCTCAGATTCCAGATTTTCAAATAGTCTGAATTTATTTTTTGTTTGTTTGTTTTTTACCACAAGAGGGTAGTATAGCCTCCAAGAGGCCATGTGGCTGGTTTTTATGTCCAATAAGTGTGATCTTGTGAGGATTGCATTTATTAAAGTTACATTACATTAATATTGCTTCCCAATGCTTTCACGTGGGAATTTACCACATGCACAATTTGTGTTGGTGTAGGTAATTTCACAAAACTGGCTAAACTTTTTGTAGGTCACTAGAATGTAAGTCTGGTGATTCATGCATGGCAGAGGTTCTGAAAGAAAACCGAAAGGCTAGACTCTCTTTTCATGGATGAAGAGAACTTGGTCCCATTCTGTCTCTTTGAATGTCTGTAACGTCAAAGACTTTGTTGGTTTGATCTATTGGGTTTAAATATAGCCTCAATTGTGTCTTCACTATTTTTGTCCCAAGTTGGGATGTACTGCTTATTTGTGCAGGTTGCTTGGGAAACGCAGAGAGGACACGACAGCATGCGGCTCCACATGGCTGCCTGGGCGGTCATAGATGCATGAATACTTTGAGGATCAACATCGGCTAAAGTGAGAACAAAATATATTATTTAATACTAATATCTGCAAGTGATCAAAATCAAAGTTATGACCTGACAAATGTGATTTGTGATCTATTCAGTCCACAGAGGTCCACTTACTATTTACCATCCTGGCACTGCCAAGAACATTCCATAGACTCGAGCTGTCTTCAGTAGTACTTCCCGCGAAGCCATAGCAACTCCATATCCACATGTCATCTATTCAACTGCATTAAACATTTACAAAGCTCATGGCAAATCAGAAACATTACAGGCGAGGCTGACGTCAGTCTCTCTACGTCACTCCCTTGCACATAAAACAGACTTATGTCGCATGCAAAATCAGAGTGTGCGCATGTTTATGGCGTGGCAGGGGGTGAAGGGAGGGGGTGTTTTAAGTGTCCATCCCAGAGCGGACTCACCAGTAGTGGACTCACCAGTAGTGGACAGTGTGACAGGAAGATAAAACAGTGACAGAGCTGTATCTACAGCTGACAAGAAGAACAGAGAGCTCTCTGCAACTCATCAGCACTTCTAGAAACAATGGAAGTAGTTCTTACCAGACTGAGAGATTTCTCCTGTAAAGAAACTTCTTTTGATCACTGTAAAGCAGCAGTGATGTACAGGGACCATTCCTCATCCCAGGAGGTGTGCAGAGGGAAGCGTATGGCTGGAGAGGGGGATGCAGGCCGGGTGGACATTGAGACTGCACTGGCCTGGCTGAGGAAGGAGCTGGTAAGATTTGAATTTAGTAGAGTTCACTTTATTAGTCATTTGGATGCAAATATGAGGCAATGTCCCATGATAACATTTTGCCTTCAGCAATGGCATGGATCCCAGGGGCAGGGGGATTTTTAGGAAAATCAATTTAAGAAAACCAATTTTGTTTATTTATGTTAAAATGATAATTATTATATTATAATGATAAAATAATGTTTATATATAATTATAGTTCCAAAGTGTGGGGTCAGCAAGATGTTTTTTTTAAAGAAATTAATACTTTTATTCATCAAGGATCCATTAAAGTGATCAAAATTAACAGTAAAAATAATTATTGTATAATATTACAAAAGATGTCTATTTCAAATAAATGCCAGTATTTTGAACTTTTTTATTCATCAAATATTTCAGAAAAAAATATTAGGCAGCACATCTCTTCTCAACATTAAAATTAACAAGAAATGTTTTTTGAGCAGTAAATCAGTATATTATAATAATTTCTGAAGGATCATGTGACACTGAAGACTGGAATAATGCCTGCTGAAAATTGCCATCACAGGAACAAATAAAACATTCAAATATAATCAAAACAGAGAACAATGATTTTAAATTGTAGTATTATTTCACAGTTTTACTTATTTTGCTGTATTTTTATCATATAAATGGTGTTAACTGGTGAGCATAAAAGACTTATAAGAGTCTCACAATATAAAGAAAATGTATAATTTTTATTGATTTTATTTTATTTAAATTTTTTCCTTCTCCCTGTGTATAGTGGGTGTCCTGGGTGGTCTAAGAATTTCATGCGTGTCTATTGTTGTAGACATAGGTCATGTTGTTTCAAACTCGAGTAAAATCAAAGGTCAGCTTGCGTCTTTACAATGTTACTCCTCATGAGTAAAAAATTATGACCATCTTGTCATTAACATTCACGTTGCGACCCTTACAACGTCCTGGGGGTTCAATTCTGAGCAGCCTCATTCTCAGTAGATATATTGCTTGGCATTTACAGCCTCTGTACTCATGGCATGTCATGGCAACCTTTCACAAAAAAGATACCACAGAAACCCTTTAAGAGGAGCTAATATTATGTCTCATTGGTCTATATTCATCACTTCAGTACTTCTGTGACTTCAAATCTAAATCTTGAACAATGCTTATTATTCAAGTCACAATTTCTTTAGCGATCTTTTAACTGTAATTGATTTAGATTATGACTAAATGTCAAACACACTGTTCTTTGATAAGAATGGATATATGGTTGTTTAAAAATGACTTCTGGAGTCGGGTGAATTCAGGTCAGTTAGGCCACTACTTGTTATTCCACATTCTATATTCTGCTCATTAACTAAAAGGGCTCGCCTATAACACCATTCACTTTATTGTTCTTTTCCAGCCTTAACACAGTTCTAATGACTCCTGCAAGTTCCAGTGTTCACTTCCAGTCAGCATTTATGCCAATTCACTCAGCTGCCCACATAAATAGTGTTGTTTTGTGTTTTCTCCTATAGGAAATCAGGTTTAAATTGAGTTCCATTAAATGTGCTTCAGTGAAATAGAGAAAAACACGTAAACACACTCAAGCAAATGTGCTGTTTACTGTTCAGTGCCCGGGAAGGGTTTCACCTACTCCCAACAACGTTCATGTCCTTTTCTCTTTAACTTTCTTTGATTAAATCTTTCAAAGCAGGTTCCGTTATTAGTCTGCCAGTGTAATTAATGCAGTTTTTGGCGGGAACACTTCTTGATTCGTCCTTTCTGCAGTCAGAAACAGGCTCATGAAATGTGCTGGAATGCAGGATATTATTTCCTCTCAATACATCCAATTAGACTACCATGGCCACCAATAAAAAGAGCAGAAAGAGGAAAAAGACATTTGCATCTGAAAAAGACATTGCCCGTCTAAAATACGTTCAACTCCCGCTGTTGAATACAAGGATAAGAACTTATTCAGTAGCCTATAGTAACATCTTAACCTTGACCTGATCATTCTGGCATGAATATGTGAATATGTTAGAACTGTAAGGTTTGTTCTGGTCACTCTTTTCAGAGTCTTTGAATGTCAGAGCTTTCACAGTGTCTCGCTGTGTTTATTTTCTTGAGGTTTAGTTTAGAAATAAAGAACAAAATGTAAATTGAGGTGAAGGATAATTGTTTCTAAGCAGTTTCCCAGAATGAGGTTTGAATAGGGCCTACTGATTTTAATGTTTTTAGGCAAAAAGATTTTGATGATTTATGATGTGGATATGCAAAGTAGGATCTACATCAGCTTTTTATACACTCTTAAAAATAAAGGTGCTTCAAAAGGTTCTTCAAGCGATGCCATAGAAGAACCAATTTGGGTTCCACAACATTCAGTCAAAGGTTCTTTAAAGAATCTCTTCCTTACCATTTTATAATCTGAAGAACCTTCTTTCACCACAAAGAACCTTTTGTGGAACAGAAAGGTTCTTCAGATGTTAAAGGTTCTTTATGGAGCCATTTAGACAAAAAGGTTCTTCTATATGGCATCGTGAAGCACCTTATAAAAAGCCTTTGAGGGGATCACCTTTGTAGAGAAATTTCTGGCAGTTTTTAGGCACCTTTTCAGATCTATTAGTTTGTAGTCTACTAAGCTAACTTAAAGGTGTCTTTAACACAGACTAGAAAGCTTTTAGTTGATTCTATTTGTGATATTTCAATTTCTACGGGTTCAGAAAGTTTTGTCAGCTTCTCCTGAACACAACTGTATTCAGGCTGTATGGTCTAATTTCAATGAAATTTCACAGGTAAAAAGGGTCCATTAATTGTCAACAGTGTAAGGGTGCATATTATTTTTTCATATCAGCGCAATTTCTATTGGTTAACGAAGCGTATTGGCGAGACCAAAATTTGAACATGAGCAAAATGTTCGTTGGTATTGGAATATTTTTTCACCATTAAGCGAAACTCCCTATGGCACAGATTTAAATAACTGGATTTCGCACATGAAATTTCGCTTAAAAACGTTCCTAAACGTAAATCAGGGAAAAGTGAGCCCATCTAATCTTTCAGTCTGCAGTCAGAGTATATAAGCAGCTGCTTACCTCTCTCCAGTCTCAACTGTTCCAGCATCCCTTCACCTCCCCAATCTCCACCTTCATCTTAGGTACCTTGCCCTTTGTAATCATCCTATATAAAGTTCCTTGGATAGGCCTATGCTATACATATCTATGAACACACAGCTCCTTGACTTAACTGAGATGATGTTCACTTTCTGCAGTGTGTATTATTAACAACTGCTAAATTCTTAAAACCGGTTTTTATTCATTCTAAATTTGACTTGAATGTTGAGCATGTATTTGCTAACACAAAATACTGTTAAAAGGTTTATCGACTCTGATGTACAGTGGCCTACTCATCTAAAAATAATTGAACAAAAGCATAAGTTAAAAACAGTCCTCTGCTTTGTAGATGGAGATGCGCTCACAGGACCAAGCTTTGATTCGCCAGCTGATGGATCTTCATGACGGCATTCAGGAACTGAAGCAGGAGTGTGCAAAAGCCATAGAAGAGGAGGAAGAGGAACCTTGCTGGGACTCTGGGAGTGAGGGTGGGGGAAGCAGTATGTCCTCCTTCTCAGGAGAAATGAGCTTTTACCCTTCTATCTACTCCTTTAGCACATGTATGAGCCCTGTTCCTCTTGGAGCCTACCGGCCCAAACGGGCCTTTAGTAGACGCAGCTCTGTGCCCTGAAACCTCCAGTTCAGATCACATGTGCTTGATTAATACAACATGTTCCAATATGCATGTTTCATTAGAGTTGAGTCTCACAGAAGAACAAAATTTCATAATGTCATATGGGATACTGTAAAACATTTGGAGTAACACAACTGCCTTATAAAGTGAAAAAGTGAAACATTTTACACTGTGAAAAACTTGACAAAGTCTTTGGTGATAGACTACTATTCTGCCTGAATTTACTAATAGAAATACATAGAATGCACTGAGGAAGTTTGTTTTACTTAAACAGCGCTTATATATCTGTAAAAGTATTTTCTCTCATTTCACAAAACTGAAGTGCCTCTTCAAACTAAGTGCAAGACACTGACAGCAAAAGAAAGTTACCAGAATATTTTTTTTAAAGTTGAACAATGAACAACTCGTTCAATTGTATTATGAGAGTCACTGGAGAATAAAGAACACGTTTTTTTCACTGATAATCTAATTTTTCTGGGACAAATATCACTAATGATATGCTATGACATGCTTTGCCATCATACTTAGTATCACACTAGTACCACAAGTATGATAATAAAAACCTACAAACCTGATCAATGTTGAGATTAATCATTTCATGATGTAATAAAGAGTTTAAATCAACAAGACATTTTAATAAACAGATGATGACATGTTTTTGCACCCATTGTATATGCTAATAATTCCATGTTCAAAGCTGAACAAATATCAACACTTGGTTTTTCAGTCATACAGCACAATCTCATTAGTAAGAACAGATATGAGCTACATCTTCTATAGACAAATTAATCATAGAAATTGTATCTATGCCAAGCATACAAGTCTCAACTAACCTTCTGAAGGCTAGTTCCCTTTACATCTGTTATTAACATGGTTTGTATCCGAATAGTATTATTTATATTATTATTAGGATATATTTAACTGCATTGCATTTATCCTATGCTTCCCCAGTCTGATCATCACATAAATCTAATAAAGTCAGGGGTCAAAATCCATCCTAGACCGATGTGGTTTTATGATTATATTGAGCTTCAGATGCATTTTAACCTGTGGTCAAGTGCTTTCTAACCGTGATTTGATCACCAAAAAAGTATGTTAATGCCAGGTGTAAAGGGAGGTATATGCAATTTTGAGTACAAATCTCAGCATCCAGTTTGACTGATATTTGGTCAAGTTTTCACATACATGAACATGCTTTCAAAATATTTCCCAACAAGACATTTTAACAAAGTGCAGTCCTGGACAGGAGAGCTATTTGTGTTCCACTCCTCTACACGCATCTGCTCGCCAGGGCATCGTTGTCTCATTAAGCCCTGCTCTGCTCTGTGTGGTCACAGGTGCTCAGTGCTGTCAGCGTCCAGGAGCAGAGATCCGTTCTCCCGCCTGAGCCTCTGAATCTCCTTATTGAGTCCCAGCAGAGTCTGAGCCAGCTGACGGTCCTGAGAGCGCATCTCCAGCTGCATGACAATCACATAGCAACAGATCAGACACATTCACATATCTATCTGTCTATCTAATTATCTGTCTTTCTGTCTATTATTCTGTCTCTCGATTCCTCCATCCACCCATCCATTTATCTGTCAGTTTGTCTATATCCATCCTTCCATATATCTGTCTCTCTATCATCCATCTTTCCATCTATCAGTTTTTCCTGTCCATCCATCTCTGTCTATCCATGCATCCATATATCTGTCTGCCTGTCTATCATTCATCCTTCCATCTATCTGTTTTTCTGTCCGCCCATCCATCCATCCATATATCTATCTGTCTGTCTGTCTATCATCCATCCTTTCACCTGTTTGTCTGTCATTCATCCTTTCATCTGTCTGCTTTTGTCCATCCATCTCTATCCACCACCTATCTGTCTATTCATCCTTCCATATATCTGTTTTTCTGTCCATCCATCCTTCCATATATCTGTCTGTCTAGAATTCATCCTTCCATATATGTTTTTTTTGGTCCATCCATCTCTGTCTATCCATTCATCCATCTATCCAATCATCCTTCCCTATTTATGTTTTTCTGTGCGTCCATCCATTTATCTATCCTCATCTAACCGACAAAAAACAACAACTGTAACAACCAAACAATCCACTCTAAAATATCACTTAAGATGTAAAAGTATCAGTGGTTTCTAAACTCACCAGTTCTGATCTTAACCAGGTTATGGCTCCGTCTATTTTGGCTCTCCGAAACTCTTCGTTTACTTGTAAACTCTTTCCGATTGGATGAATAGCTGTCTCAGCAGAGGTTCTCGGTTCTGTTGATGTTCTGAAAGCATGTAACAGCTTGTTCTTGATGTTCTCCAGAACCATGATGGACACTGAGTCCTCATACTGAG
>JAUZSZ010000132.1:20400088-20410770 GCA_034780575.1 Labeobarbus marequensis
TTCTTGTAGATGTGTTAGCTATCAGATCAGAGTATGGGGCTTCTGTGATTCAGAGAATGCTGCTTAGGTATGTAATGTTAATATTTAACAGTTTGTCTTCATTCTTCGCTCTGTGGTTGTTTAGTTGATCTTGAATGATGATTCTGCTGACATAATAATAACCATGTTTGATGTGAACGTGAGTTTAGACCGCAGGTGCCTTTAAATGAAATTCTGCTGGCATCAGTGCCACCTGACGCCCTTGATTTAGTGCAGCGCCTACTGGTTTTCAATCCGGACAAGAGACTCAGTGCAGAGGAAGCTCTGCAGCACCCTTATGTGTCCAAGTGAGTTTTGTTTTTAGGTATTTAATGTTTTTAAACAATAATCAAAATTGACCCTGTCTACTTTCCTAGTACACAGCACTTGATGCATTGTATTTGATCATCAGTGCACTATAGTTCTCTCCATAATGAATATTCTGAATTTCTGTCATTAATTACTTACTCTTATGTCGTTCCAAACACATAAGACCTTCATTCATCTTCACAACACGAATTAAGATATTTTTTGATGAAATCCGAGAGCTCTCTGACCCTGCATAGACAGCAACACAACTGGAATGTAACCAGACCTAGAAACAAAGTATGGACCTATTTAAAATAGTCCATGTGACATCAGTGGTTCAACTGTAACGTTATGAAGCTACGAGAATAAGTCATTATGATAAATGGCATTTTTGGAATTATTACATTGTTGTTATATGAATAAATGAATTACTAAATCTATAAATGAATAATAACATTCAAAAATGTCCCTCTTCTTTCTATTTGTCATGCCAGATTTCACAACCCAGCCAGAGAGCCTAGTTTGGTCTATGATGTCATTTTGCCAGTGGATGATGACGTCCAACTCTCTGTTACGCAGTACAGAAACAAACTATATGAAGTGAGTGGAAACTTTCCATTCATTATTTTCTCATTTTTCACAGATTTATTTTGACCTTTGACTTGTGCTTTGCTTTGAACAGTCATAATGTTGTGAGTGTACACAGTCATATGATTTCTGTGTTATGGTAACAAATGCTGTGTCACAGTGACAGAAATCACACAAACTGAGCATAAATAATCATTCACTGAAGTTTAAAAGTTTGGGTTCAGTATGATTTTTATTTTTTTTTAAAAATAGACGGTAGATAGAGAGAATTATTTTACAGGTTTGTAATGATATTTTGCAATATTACTGTTTTATTGTATTTTTGTTTAAATAAATGCAGCCTTAATAATCATTAAAATATTAGAAAAATTGTATCGACCCCAGCTTTTGAATGGTAGTATTTTTACAGTAATAATATATTAGCGAATGCTTGAAAACAACTTTCCGATTTCTCCTGTAAAAGATGATCTTGGAAAAAAGGGCCAGTCGGCAGATGCACAAACAACCTCACTTCATACAGAAATCAGAGGAGAAGACTGCAGAAGTGAATGGGGACAGTGGAATGGACAAAAGCAATGAAACAGGTGCTGGCTCTCAAAGAGAAGGCAAGCGTTGCGTGGATGGAGATCATGACAGGAAGTCTCCTAATGACAAGAAGAACTCTAATGAAACTGGAGCAGCTGTTGCGAAACCTCTCAGTCGGCCTGAGCAAACACACTCAGCTCCTGAAAGCACAAGCCCAGCAGTGAGCCCCAGTGCGGTCAAAACCTCTTATAACCCCATCACACACATGCCTAGTGAGTTCTGTTTAATAGTGGTTGTACAATAACATTCAATTACCACACTTATACATTCAATTATGTACAATGTACATATGGCTTCGGTCACTGAAGGTCCTGGTTTCAACTTTTATAATAGAATATACACTACCATAGAATAGACTGCAACTATACTTAGCATATACACTAGTTTGGAGTATGTTTTTTTTTTTTTGAAAGAAAAATATTTTTATTCAGCAAGGTGCATTAAATAGATCAAAAGTGACAGTAAAAACATTTGTGATGTTACAAAATATTTTTATTTCAAATAAATGCTGTTCTTTTGTAACTTTCTGTTTATCAAAGAATTTTGAGGGGAAATTTTTTTTTGATATTGCACTATCCACAATGATATTTAACATTGAAAATAAAATAAATGTTTTTTTTTTTTTTTTTACACCAGATCAGCATATTATAATTATTTCTGAAGGATCATGTTAACACTGAATACTTGGAGACAGTTATAATATTTCACAACATTACTGTTTTACTGTATTTGTGATTAAATAAATGCAGCCTTGGTGAACATAAGAGACTTCTTTAAAAAACAATTAAAAAAATCTTGCAGACCACAAACTTTGAAATGCCAGTATATTACTCATTAGATAGCCATAAACGGTATTATCCATTTCTTTTCCAGATGGTTTAGTCAAACTGCACCATTACCCAGCTCATTCTCAGCGGATTGGGAGGAGAAATCAAGATACTGGAGGTGTACTGCCTGCAGATGATGCTTATGGGCCTGTGGTATGTCCTACTGTTTCATTTTATATAAGAGCTGTTGTCTGTTCAACATTTAAAGACATTTTAAGTGGTAATATGGTGCTAAAATCTTCAATGTCCATTTAAAATGTGTCATCTCTTCATTCCTTCCAATCAGGGTATAGACCAGCGAGGTCGCTCTGCCCCTGTGGCACGCACAAACTCTTTCTCTCTCACACTAGCACAGCCTCAAAATAATCCCCTGCTTCGCAAGGATGAACCCATTGTTTCCCCTGGGTTATGTGTCACCTCTGCTCGCTTGGTGAGTGCCCTTTTGTTTTTTGGGGGGCAAAAATGTTTTAAAAAATCACAGCTAACATCTATTTAACCATTAATGTTTCCAGTTTGCATAAAACTCATGTGACCCGTGTGACTCTTGTTTACTATGACATGGGAACATTCAGTCTGCCAACACAATCTATTGGTTGAGGCTGTGTTTGTCACAAGATAGAAAGCAGTGCAGTGTTGAGAATCCCCCACACATTTTGACACACATATCAGGAGGTCTTACTGCCATCTGTTCTAGTGTGTGCATTCTTCCTTTTTTATGCTAGAGTCTTTTTTGTACCTTAGATCACCTTCATTACTTAGTTTTTAATAAATGATATATGTCTGATATATTTTATCTTTTTCCTCATTATGATATCTTAATATCCCACTGTACAGAATCAGCGGTCTAATTCGCATACACATGATGCCAAGCTTCCTCCAAGGTTCAGCAAGAAGGTTTTCCAGAGCAAATCGAATGTTTCTGCAGCCGGCGATCCTCGCGCCAAACTAGGCAGTTATTCTCAGGCGTATGGGACTATCAGCAAAAGCGGACTTGACAATCTACGTAGGAACAGCCACTAAGGTGTAAAGTGTGGGATTAGTGGAGAAATCAAGAGGCAGGCAGATGGCTATCGGAATCCCCCAGATCAAATAGAAATAGTGGATTTCACATGACAAGATAATTACACCACCATCACATGCTCTGAAGATTATCGCCATTGTGGAAATCCCAGATTAGTGCTGCCAATAACGTTTTTTCTGATTTTTCTGTTAAATTCAGGTGTCAACTTCTTGTTTGTAAACATGTGGTGAAAACATTTATTAAATGTGTAGAGAACATCTTTGCAATTTGAATGTGTCCAAGTTCTTGGCTTAAGAAACTTTAACAATCATTAAGACTTTAGCAAAGTGGTTCTGAAGCTTTTTTATTATATATTAGTGTTATATTATTTTAATATAACTCGATTTGAACCATTTCATTTCATCTTGTGGCCTCTCAGAAATCTGTTGATTCCCCTAGTTAACCACTAGTTTAGGGAATTTATATTTAGGGGACATATTTATTTTTCTCCAAATGAACCAAGTTTCATAATATTTCAAAAGATAACATGCTGAGCATCAAGTCTCCCATTTCCATACATCATTTGCCTGTTTTGGTGCATCATTTGAATGATGCAAACAATGACGAACCCCGTTAAACAAATATTTCTTCAATACATTGAGTTACTACAGGACATTGTTTAACGCTAAATGAGTTGCCTAGAAAAGCATTTAACTTAATGTAATTTTTATACCCAGTTCTCTCACTATCAACACTGTGAGAACCCCTGAATGCTGGAAATTGGCCTTTTCTTTGTGCTCCATATATCTTTTAAATATATATTCGACTCATGTAGATATTTGTAGAACATTCTAGCAATTACGTAATGGGAAAGTCTCTGCATTTACGTCCCATCTGTACAGTGCGAAGATGTTTCTCTAGAGTCATGTGACTTCTCGTGAACGTCACAAGATCTGTCTGTGAGAGAATCGCGGTGGGCGTGGCTAACGGATTCAGATCAGACAAGCTTTACTGCGGCTAACGTCAACTCAAACCAACAAACACGGACTCTCTTTCTGCTGTTACTTAATAAACAAACGTTGCATTTTGCTGCGCGTTTCCTAAACTGAAGGGTAAGTCTGTTTTCATTTTCAGTTTCTTCTAATTTCTAAGCAAATATTGTTGAGTAACGCAGGTGGATGGACATGGCGCTCGTGTTGTCATGGTGTTGTTTGGTGCGCCAGATTACGGTTGATGTTTTCACGTGAATAAATGTTTAAAGCCAGCTCTATCTGTTTAGATATATCGCTTTTTGTGCTGTAAACTTCTACGATTGACATTATATGTTACAGCAAATGTGGCAGGTTGGTTCATATATTAACGACGTGCGCAGCGGGCCATCCCGTTATAACAGCGACAGATTAACACAGATTTGTTAGGTTAACCTACTCTTGTTTTGACTGAGCTAGTAAAACGGCTTACTTGTGTGTAGATTTAATTTTAGGTGTTTGAATGGTTTACCTGTCATAAATTTGTCGCTGAAAAGAGGAAAGTATGGTATTTCGAGATGTAATGTACAGTGTCCCCTGTGGCTCATTATACGGTTTCTTTAAACCTCTTGAGTTTATGTGTTAAATTGGTAATTGGAGACACAAAGCCTTTGTTATGGGCACTAGTTACCCCTAATATAATAACAGTGTCAGTAGTTCAGTTTGAATGGATTGGTCATCGCATAATTTTGTGGCAAACCGTTTGAACTTTTTCTAGTGTCTATTTTGCTACTTGTTTTTAATTATTTTTAATTACTAGTAGGTAATCCAATTGTGACAAATACGTTTTTCAGTTTCGTTCTTTAAATACTAGTACTGGTTATTTAGAAATGTTACTAGTAACAACGGAAAATGATAAATAAATAGGGAAGCTGGAATAGATAGGCTACTAATCACTTTTGGTAATAATACTAGTATTTACTAGTAATTGATAATAATATTAGTACTTACTAGTTAAACTTGTTGAAAAGCCTACTACTTATTGTAAAACTGGTCTACATACCAGAAGGAACTGGAATAAATAGTAGATAATATTCACTATTGGGATAAGTGCTAGCATGTTGTCTAATAAACTATTAATATATAATGAATAGTGAAATTGGGAAAAGTGTCACTATTGGATTAATTGTTAGTAAGTGCTAGTAACACAAAAATAGATATTATTTGTTGCAAAGGAATAATTGCTTAAACAGCTTGCCATTCACAGTCTGTAATGGTTTCGTTTTGCTAAGCGAAAGGACAGGTGCAGTCAGTCATATTCAAATCCATGTTTGGTAACATGCAGACAAAACAAAAACAAAAAACCGGAAAAACCACATCACGTGTCTGATTTGCAAGACCTTGATAACCACAGCCTCTTCCTTTCAGCGTGACGTTGCATTTTATTGACACTGATCATGTGCTTATGCTTACTGGAGCATATTATGCCTTAAGCCCAATAAGCTTTATCATAGGGAATCCTTGTAATATTTTATTTGTTTTATTTTCTATAAAATTGATGTTCTCTCTTCTCACTATTTGCCAAGTCACCACCTACTCGCTTTCCTGGATAACATTCAGGCCTACTCATCATCCCTTTTTACCCCTCTCAGCAAATTATACAGCTCAATACCCACATCCATTTCCCCAGGCTCGCTTTTATTATTTTTTGTTTCTTGACATTGTGCATTGCTGTTCTGCGAGCAATAGGTGCTGGCAATAGATGGCTGTTTTCTGTTGGGCACAGTGTTTGGTGCTTCTCAGCTGACCAGATGCTGAAGTTTTTCATTCAGTTGATGGACAATTGCAAATGTCTGCACAGCCACTCTTCAAAGTCTGATTTAGCGTGTTTCCTGTGCGTTAGTTAGCTGCCATAATATGCTCATGCATGCATGCAAATGCATCCTGTAACCAGTGCAAACAGAGTCACGTCTAAAGCTCCTGTTTATGCAGCCATGAACTGCATCAGTTTATTTCACGTAATGTTATTTAATCTACGCCATTTAATCTATGCCATTCAGTGTAGCGTAAAAGCACATTCTCCGTATTATATGAGAGCAAGAGGATGATGTTTACCTTCATCCAGTTGGTCTTCATCCACATGGAAATAAAATGCTGAGATGGTGGTTTAAAGCTGGTATCTGCATCTTCCATGCACATTTGGAAAATGCCTTGGAGAAATATGAATGAATTTGGCATGGGTCCATAGATTACAGAATGGACTAAATATCCATGGAAATAATCGAGACACACATCTGCTCTGGAACTTTGTGAGGCTTTTAGGGAACGTAGAATTAGTCAATTGACCATTTTTTTTGACCTGGTGTTTTTAAAATGCTTAGTTCATACACATATTTTCAGATAATCATGAAATATACACTACTATTCCCTTATATTTATTAAGGCTGCATTTATTTGACCATAATACAGTAAAAACAGTAATATAGTGCACTGTTATAATTTAATATTTGCTTTTGGATATATTTTTAAATTTTTCATTAATGGCAAAGTCGAATTATAATATGCTGATTTGGCTCTCAAAAAACATTTCTTATAATTACCAATGTTGAAATCAGATGCGCTGCTTAATATTTTTGTGGAAACTGTTATGTAGTTTTTTTCAGGATTCTTTAATGACACAAGTTCAAAATAACACCATTTATTAATTTGTTATAAATATATATCTCTCTAACATCGTAAACTTTTGATCAGTTTAATGCTATGAATAATAGCATTCATTTCTTAAAATCATCTTACTCTCCCTAAATTTTTGAAGGTAGTGTATGTTGAGTTGTATTTTTAAGAGCCACTTGCATTAGAAGCCTGTGAAATAAGAAAAAAACAGTTAGTACTAATTTTAAGCTTCACTTACAGTATGTTCTAACGATTACTAGTTTTAGTTTTTGTCTTCTGCATTGCTTATTTGTCATTATTTCTCAAATAATGCCAGGTTTGTTGTTTTGAGTGCTGTGACTTCTAAGCACAAGCCCAGTTTTTATGAAAGAAATTAAATATGTAAACAGATTTAGGTTTAGGTCTGCAACTCTGTTCACTAATGCTTAGTGATTTGTGCGGACTGTGAGGTGTTTGGCTCACTGAAGCAGTGCTCCCTCCATATAATTCCCTCCGTGAACCACTTCAGCAGTAGCCAAGTGAAGTGCCTGTTTCATTTATCCACCACATGTCACCTAAGAGGATTTTTCTGCTTTTATAACCCTTCCTAGATTGAATGGAAACACCAGTTTGGACAACAGTCCTCAGAGACCTCTGTTGCTCTTTTACATCTGATTTTTCTTACACATTTTTGTGAATTGTCTTGACATCCACATCCATTCCATTGCTGTTACAAGTTTAGCCATTTTTGAAAATTATTTTTCATCTGTTGGTTTCTTCAAATTTGGATCTTACTAAGATTTTACTATTTTACTAAATCTTGAATCTTAGATATATTTCTCCTTATATCATCATCAACACACATCCATGTTCCAGGTTCATGACTTAATGATTAAAGTATCAGCAAGCCTAATTTTAAGCAGAGTTTCTTTTAATGTGAATTGAGAATTTGGGTTCATTAGCTGCTATAGTTTGTGACTAGAAGAATAACAAAGTGAGGTAAACAATAAAACTATTTGCGCTGTAAATCAATGTGTTTATGATTATGGTAATGAATTAAATAATCTAAAATAATACCAGTTTGCAAGATCAGGCAACATGACAGACTCTTTTTGTACAGCCAAAATAACTGGAAGTGACTGACGCTGGAAGCATCACAACATTCAAGTTAAAAATGTCTGCACCTGCTCTCACATTAAAAATTAAGATGTATAATAGGGCTGGGCGATATATCTCATGCGATATGCATGCGCATCTCATCAGTAAAGCCGGTTCCTTGATTAGCGCTAAATCTCCATCACCTGTTACACGGCATTTAATTCACAGAGCCGTAGTTCACTGACAAGCTATGCAATATCGCGTTCAATATCGCAGATGAATCGCCTTCGATAATGAACTTGATATTGCGTAGCTTGCGCATGAGAATCGCATGAGATATATCGCCCAGCCTTAAGTATAAATATAAACAAAGTTTGTCTCTGCAGGAATAAAATAAAATGCTAACTTGTTATTTTTAACAAATTTGCTTCATTTGTAGATATATTAGCATGGTCAAGATATTACATGTAACATATATCTACATGATACACTTAACATGTTAAATTTTAGTGTTTGCGTTGGCACATTGAGGCTGTCTTCTGGTTCTGAATGCATCAGAAGAACATCCATGAACTTTTCCATTCCACAAAAGGTTATTTATAGTGGAAAAAGTTTCTTAAGTCCTAAATATTCTTGAAACTAAGAAAAAAATGATTCTTTTAAGAACTGTTTGCTGAACGGTTCTTTGGGAAACCAAAAGTCACAGGGTTTTTCACCGTCATTGTGAAAAACAATTTTGAAACCTTTATTTTTAAGAGTGAAAGCTTACAAATGTGTCACTATCAAGGAATGAGTAGTCAGCTGACAAACGTGCCATAAGACTAATCACAAATTTACCTTTAAATCAGACTTTATTTTATACTACATACATCGAATTCTTCATTTTAAACGTATTTGCTTTGAGAGTAAATGTTTTGACATTTGATTTTTAATAAATCGTCAAGCCACAAGGGCACAAGTGACATGAGTTTGATCACTTCTTAAAGACATGAGTTGTTATTGATTAAAGACTCTAGCTAATCTAATGAATCATAATATCATTTTTCTTTTCCAGTAACTCCCTAGGCCAGTCATAAACATGAACCTTTGGAAACCCTTCCTGCTGAGCTAAAATAAAGTATGCTGGAATCACCGAATCAGTCAGGGTTACGTCTGAAAAAACAGCTCTCAAACTTGACTGATTCTTGATAAGTGCAGTGATCTAATAGCAACCAGCAGCATAGATCTTAGCAACATATTAAGCTGCTTAATTTGGTTTGTGTAGTTTGAGAGATAAACAGTCAGGGATGTTAATGAATGGAGAGTTTTCAGCACTGCATAGATTTTATAGAGCACCCTGATGTGATTTTCAGATTAGACAAAATAATAGCTTGTGTTTTTCAGTAGCTGACATTCCAAATACAACAAAAACAAACACCAGCTATTATTTTCTGTTTAAACAGAAAGAATGTATAATTTTGGATGTCTTGCATATGTTAAAAGGATCAAGACTTTAGTCACTGTATTTGTCAGGGGAAAATGATGTGGATTTGCTTTATTTAATTCCTGCTGCTGTGAAAGGGGACAGTGGAAAACAGGCCGCTGAATATAACCTGGTCTGTAACACTGGGAAGACCGCTGAGCTGAGGTCAAGTCACATGGGATTTGGCATCCACTGTAAATGGGACAGTGTTGTATAACTGCTGTTATACAGTGAAGTCTCTTAAAGGGGACAGAGATTATTCATAATGACATTTATTTTATAATATTGTAATATGTGTTAGAGGGCCATTGTTATTCTGACTGACTTGCCTTCTTGTAATCCCCCCCCCCCCCTTTTTTTTTTTTTTTACAGTTGATTGCAATTTACAAAAATTACAGTTTAGTTTTATTAATTAAATCTTATAAATTAATTGCAATTAGTAGTTTTTTGTAGTAGTAGTAGTAGTAGTAGTTGTTGTTGTTTAATTGGCCATACTAATTTCCCCTATTTTTACTTTTATATTCTTACAAAAAAAACTTTAAAAAACCTATTACTTTAAAATCACTGCTAAGTGTAATCTTTTAACAAATTTCTAAATGAATATTTTAATGTATATATTTGTGCATTATAATGTTTAGGTGCCTGAATTCATTTGAAGCATTTCAAATGATTGCTTTTAGTATTTAGTGTTTTATTTTAGATAATACAATTCTGTAATATTCTACAATTCTCTAATATCATTTTTTGTAGGTAAACATACTATATGGATATCTTTAACCTTTCTAAATTGTTGCAGTTTATTTTTCCAGCTGTGATGTCTAGTTTTGAGATACAAACTTTTTATTCCATTACATTATGCTCCATCTAGCTTTTTATACACAAAAACACATTGTGTGTGGACGACTCCTTAGAAACAAGAAGCAGGTCATTCACAGACTGAATCTTAGCTTCTTTTGATAGTCTCACTTTCACACGTTTAAATGAAGGGGTTTCCTTACCAACTCATGCATTCAGATCAGTGTCCATAGCAGTTCCTTTCTCTCAGCTGCACAACCGAGAAGCTGTTTGAGAAACTGTTTGATAAGCTGTAATCATATGTAAATGTTTGGATAATGTATGGTTTGGTGTAGGTTCTTGAGGGTGTTGTTTGTTTTCTGTATTCAGTCGTAATTCCC
>JAUZSZ010000132.1:20448363-20459195 GCA_034780575.1 Labeobarbus marequensis
TATTCTCATTAAAACATTTCTTGGAACATGAGGATTTTAATTAGGAGCTCCTCAGCCTCAGTGTTTCTCCTCCACAGGTACGCCGGCTGGTGTGAACTATAATGAGGTGAGGGAACGACTGTTCAGAGTAAAAGGTGTCAAAGCTGTGCACAACCTTCACATCTGGGCCCTGACAATGAACCAGGCTGTGCTTTCCGCTCATGTGGCTATAGGTAACACTTTTAACTCCATGTGGAATCTTTGTGGCATTTATTAGCATATCGCCTATAGCAAAAACATATTTCTAGGTATGTGTTTATAACCAACTGTTTAATTTTTAATTCCTCAGATGATACCGTAGAGCCACAGGCGGTGTTGAGAGAAATGACCCAGGCCTGTTTCACAACATACAGTTTCCATTCGGTAACCATTCAACTGGAGCATCAGGCAGACCAGAGGGCTGACTGCAGCCTCTGTCAAGACCCCACAAAGTGAAACACCCAGAGACTTTACATTAAAGATCGGCCCTGGTCCAAAGGGACAAAAGATCCATGAAAGAGATCATTGAGGATTATTGGAATGTTCATATTGTATAGCTGACATAATTTCACAAGTTATAGTTTGTTGGACTTTGGACACCTCTGTCTCCGTTTTTCCACTAATTTGGATTTAAAGGTATAGTCACCCAAAAAATGAAAAGTCTGCCATTTACTCACCTGTATGTTTTTCCAAACCAGCATTGTTTTTTCTTCTGTGTTTTTTGTCTGTTGATGAAAGTTGTTTTGATTCCATTGTTCTTATTTTGTGTTCTGTAAAAGAAAGTAAGTCATATAGATTTGGAATGTTGTGAAGGTGAGTTTAAATACATGATCTTTTTTCAATTTCGGAAGAATTTTTTGTGATAAATCTGTCAAGAAAGTGACTTGTTGATATGTGCCAAATCTAATTCACTGAGCCAGGTAAGAAGATACTTTAGCAATGAAAATAATTTTGACTAGGCATATAATAACATTATTTGTTCTGTCATTTTCCATTTGTTCTTTCATGTGTTTATTTTTCATCGTCAGCAAACAAGACTACTGTGATGATTTAATGTACTGTACTGTACATCCCTTATTTAAATAGATATTTACAACTAATCAACAGTACGGTCATCTTATTGTTGATCTTAGGCTTTGTTTGTTTACTTTCGTTTTTATTTCTGTAAGGCTGATTGGACTTTTTATTTCTTTGGTCACTACAGGACTGATCAAGTATTTTGTCCCATTTCCTATGTTACGTTTTCACTCCTGAAGCAAAGACTGAAAATTCATTTTACGGTAACACTTTACAGTAAGATTCCATTAGTTGCAAGAGTTAAATATCAATAAGCATGAAGAGTTACTATCAATAAGCAGTACAGTTAAGTGTTTATTAATATTTGTTAACATTAGTTAATAAAAAAACATTGTTCTGTTCACTGTAAATTCATGTTAGCTCAGGTCTATTAAATAGTATTAACAGATAAAACCATTGATTTTAATAATGTATTAGGAAATGTTGAAATTAACATTAACTGCTTTTCATTGTTAGTTCATGTTAATCAAATGAGACTTATTGTAAAGTGTTATGCATATTCGTATTCATATCCAATTAAAGCTTTTCTATTCAAAAGTGAATAATAAAATTGAAAAGTATGTTTATATCTTTTGGTGCTGTACAGTTTGGCTTATTTGGCTTACAGAAGCGTCTTTGGTATGTTTGTTTTACTCATAATTAAACTGATGAATGTAGCGTTACAATCCAACTTTGTCTACAGTCAAAAAAACTTTTTTGGTGATCTTTAACTTGATGGATGAGATATTTCATTTTTACAGATCTAACAAAAAATCATTCTTATTCTTACATCCCAGACACCTTTAATAGATAATTGACAACAAATCCAGAACAGGTTTCTACACAAATGTCTGTCTTTGAATTCCTTTGTTAAATGCATTTTTCAAAGTAATGCCCATCAAAAGAACAGACAGCTTAATTTGAGCCATCGCTATCTCTTGCTCTCTTGTTTTCATTCTCTTTTAAGTGAAATACTGTATCACTTTGTTCCTCCTGCTCATCCATGGTCTAATGCTTTTATAGTCCACTGGATGAGGATAGAAAATCAAGCCAAGCTAATCATCAAAATATACAGAGAAAAGCCCTTTTGAATTGGGAGTCCCTGCGTGGCTTTACACACTATGAATAAAAAGAGTAAACAGCTGACTATTGTGTGTAAGTGCATATTCTCAGCTGAGAGGAACAAAATCACTCAGGTTTACAATGAAAGACCTGCATCTCTGAAAGCCACAGACTCTGAATTACCTTAAATTATATAGAATCGTCTTCTTTGATACTGAAAAAGGATATGTAGGATTATTAGAATAGATGTAAGCAAAAGAGCAGGTCTACAAAACAGACTTGAACTCAGGTGAAATCAATGTTACTGATCACAGGGAGTCTGATGTTAAAAGTTCTCATTGATTCTTTTTCAGCTGTTGTTTAAAATCACACAAATTGATTCTGTATGAAGGTCTATCTTTGTTTTTGTTTTTGTTTTTTGTCCTGAACCAATGATCTGAGATCATTATGCAACTTTATACTTTTAATTTCCAATAATGCACTGACGGTTTCTTTAGAAGTAAACAGACACATGCAGCTTCACAGTTTTATTTAATGCTAATGTTATTGCAGGACTGTAGATAGCAGATTTTAGATAGCATTTATAAGATATACTGGGATTTTTTAAATGTGGCAAGCTTAATCTCAAGACATAAAAATGCAATAATGTACAGGCTATAAAATATGAGTGAACGCTAGATGGCGCCCTGCACCTTCATCTAAAATGCATACTCGCATTTATATCACATGTAAGCTCGTTATTTGTATTAAAAACAAAATTTAAGTATGATATTTGATTGAACAAACCTACTGTTTCCATCAAAAATCTTTGAGCCACACACACTTTGCATTTGTGGTAGCCTACACAGTGACTGACTTCTCGTGAAATCTCGCGATGGCTGACTCAGACGAGAACAAAGCACGGGAAAAAATGACGTTTTGTCAACAACACTAACAAACTGAAAAGGTATTTAAACGCTGTTAATGTTGAATATATTTAGACGAATAACATTTGCTTTTCTGTCACATACCACGTTATGATTATGGCACGTTGGGTTTGTGTTCGTCCAGTGTCGTTAGACGTTCAAGCTTTGATGGTTGTAGCTCAATGTAGAGCTAAATAATGTGTTTTGTTGTATCTAAACAATGTTTATGCTGTTACGACTGTGATTATGTGTTTTCACTTGCTTTTGCAGGTTATCGATTTTATTTAATGTTTATAGATTGATTAGATAATGCTAAAATGTGATGTATGGTTTGGTATGTTTATGTTTTAGGTGTAACATGTCAATACTCTCTCGCTCTCTCTCTTTTATACAAACGTGAATATATATTGTTAACAGAAATGCTACAAGGTCCCATTGAATAGCCACCCAGCCATCAGTGCCCACATCCCGCTGTCCCCATGACAACCCCTCCTCTGGCCCAGTATCCTGGGCAACAGGCTCAGGCAGCTCGGGATGTGAACACAGCCTCGCTATGTCGGATTGGACAGGAGACGGTGCAGGACATCGTCTTACGAACCATGGAGATCTTTCAGCTGCTGAGAAACATGCAGGTAAGTTCATCCCCACAAAGGCATCCATCCACAGGTGAAGACATTACCCTGCTGACTCTCATTCTCCCTGTCTTCTCACTCAGCTGCCGAATGGAGTCACCTATCATCCTAACACTCATCAGGACCGGTTGGGGAAACTGCAGGAGCACTTACGGATGCTCTCTGTTCTTTTCCGAAAGCTCCGTCTTGTCTATGACAAATGCAATGAAAATTGTGCTGGTCTGGACCCCATCCCTCCTGAGGTGAGGTCATGCTTTCTCTATCATATTCCAGTCTAGTTTTAGTGAAACTGACTTACATTTCACTTCTTTCATGATATTAAGTCATTTGGTTCTGAATATGAAACCGATCTTGAATATTTTCAATAGTTTGATGTAATTTTAACAAAGCAATAAGCACAACTTTTAAGTTTAATGGCCAGACTTTATAACGATATCAAAATTAACATTTGCCAGTCACCAGATGCAAATAAAAATGATTATTTGCCTGTAACATTTGCCTTAGTGAAATGTTTACCATTAGAAGTTGATCTTGGATGCTGAAGTTTTTTTTTCTGTAACGCAGAGCAAATTACAATGTGCACAGTAAAAAAGACATGAACTTGCTACTCCTTTATTTTAGGTGGGTTGAGTTGTTTTTTTTTTTTTTAAACAAGTAGGCCTAAAAATTAAGATATTTACTTTATTTTAAGCAGGTGTGTTGAGTAGTTTAAACAAGTCATTCATGCCTTCTCTTTTCTTTTATCGAAGAGAGCAGTGGACAACTCATTACATCTGCAGTTATTTTATTTACATTTATTTATATTTCACCCCCTCAACAACTTGTATTTTCCTTTGAAGAACCAGGTAGTTACAATATATCCAAGAACCAGGTAGTAACAATATATCCCATGTAGAATACAGTTATTTGTATTAAAAACAAAATTCAAGTATAACATTTGTTTGAGTAAACCTGCTGTTTCCATCAAAAACCTGTCTTTGCTAAGCACTGAGCCACACACTTTGCATATGTAGCACAAACTGACTTCTCATCAAATCTTGCCAATCTTGTGAAATCTCACACCCAACTTTTTTTTCCCTTTGAAGAACAAGGATTACCAAAAACCTGGATATATGCTGTAGCCTCATTTTAAAATTGATTTCTAGACCTGGTCATATAAATAAATAAAATCATAAAACTGTATGAGCGTTGAATATACTTTTTTTTTATACTTTTGTATTAAAAAAAATTGTATTAAGTGTAAAATGTAAAAATATTTTTAAAAATCCTTGACTTTATTTCATATCCAGTAAATCACACACAACTGGCAAAGACAACATGGGGCCTTTGAATATTTTTTTGGACAATGGGGGGTCTTTGAATCACAAAGGTTGTGAAACACTGGCCTATATAGAATAAAACCGCTTTTTCTTGGCCGTTGACTTGATTGAAATATCTCATATATATATGTGTGCATCATTTTAAACACATTTCTCAAAAGTATTAATTATATTACGAGGGGTTGATAACTTGAAAGAGTGAAGTTTGAGTGAATATTTAATAGTGGATTCATTTGATCTTGTACTTCAGCAAATTCTGTCCATCCCTAACATATACTCGCCTGCCTGCGAATGTTTTAATTAGTGCACCTTGTGAGCGCTAGCTTTCAGTTTCCAGCAGAGGAAACAACCTTGAATCACATTGTTAGCTTGGATTCCTGTTAGCATTGAAGTGATTTAGTGATTGAGTCAAACTGAGATTCCCACTGACTCCGTTTGGTCACCCTAAGAGCTCATTGACGTCATGTCTGGACTTGTAAAGAACAAGCTCTGCAAGAGCTTGCGTGTTTTTCAGATCTTCTGAAGAGTTGCTGTAATGACTTCTGGAAACATCTGGAATAAAATATAATGTTCAAATTGAGAAAAAAGGATATGAAAGACCAAAGAACTCATGAATCACAGGTACACATGAAACGCATGAAGTGTTGCTGTGATTTACACATAATTTGGCCCTCAGGAATTAAGACTCAAATGTGTATGAGAGCAAATTAAGCCCTTTAGAGTTGGATCGAATGCACAGCTGGTCTGTTGAGTCACTTAAGCCAATCATTTTCTTCTATCGAAGAGAACGGTGGAATAAAGTCATTAGATCTGCAGGAGCTTTAACTGGAGGGTATGAACAACATCCCTGAGAGTTGAAAATTCAGGTTCTTTTTTCTCATTAACAGAAGTGCCCCAGTGCTCACAGGATATTTATTTTGGCTCGGCCTCGTCTGTTTGGATTTCAGGTGTTCTCTTTAGCTCCTGTTGCGCTTTCTCTCCAAACAGGAAGTGCTATAATGGAGTCAGCGGCATTACCTCATCACTTCGCTAATTAGCTGCGGCGTTCTGTAATGAACAGCTGGCGAAGTCCCTCATGTCAGCATTTTCCAACCCAGGCAATCACCGGCTCCCAACGGTGGAATTTCCTGCACAACGCAAACGAAATAGCCATGTCATTTCATATACCACCTCACTTTTTCCATCCACTTCAGTCCCCTCAAAGCAATCAACCTGAGTGAACCTCACTGAATCGTTGTTTTCAGGCAGCTGGCAGAACACATCCATCTTTCAGTGTCTGGACCTTGAGTAATGTGTTGTCCTCGTTATATTAACTAGCTGGCTCTTTCTTACTCCACTTGCTGCTGACAGGTGGGTACTTCCTTTGAAACTCAATGTGAGTTTGGTTCAGAGATTGTTTTTGTTCTTGTTCTTTTCTAAAATTTGTCGGACCTAAAGTGCGCAAAGCTAATTAAATCAGTCCTCGAGCTACGGCTTGTGTCTTTTCTCTCTCTGCTGGGCCAGTCACCCGCCTGTGGTTTGCTGCATTTACTTCTTTGACAAACCTGCCAGGGGCTTTTCTCTCTCCCTTCTTTGCATTTCATATGATCAGATTTTTCCTTCTTGCTTTTCTACTGGCATGTGACAGCCTAAAGCCTGTAAGGTCTGTTCTGCAAACCGCAGACCCATGAAATACGAGTGATTCAGAATGTGGGACTTGATTTTTCTGTTGCTGCTGAAATTATAGATCTTTTAAGCTGTTCATTTGTTACCTTTGCACTGCTGTTTTTGTGTTAAAGTGTTACTAAAAAAACAATAAAAAGGGAGAAAAAGGCAGACTTGCACTACTGTTTCAAATTCGGGATCAGTAATATTTATTTTTTGAAAGAAATGAATACTTTTTTGGCAAGGACGCATTAAATTGATCAAAAGTGACTAAAGATTTTACATTGTTACAAAAGATTTCTATTTCAAATAAATGCTTTTTTCTTTTACTTTCCCTTCCTTAAACGTTCCCTTCCATAAAAATTGCATGCTGCATTTATAATAATAATTAAAAGTTTCTTGAGCTCCAAATCAGTGATGGAGTAATGGCTGGTGAAAATAGAAAATGGCAAATAGAATATAACTATTTTAAATCCTAACCATAATTTACTGTATTTTTAATTTACAGCTTTACTGTGTTTTTGATCAAATAAATGCAGACTTGGTAAGCATTTTCGACAAACATTTAAAACTTTTATAGACCCCAGACTTTTTTATCGGTAGTAAAGACCTTTAGATTTATAAAATATATTCAGTTGTATTGAGTAGTTAATGCATTACATGTTTTATCAAGGTTTTAAAATGTATATGAATAAGGGAATTTCATTGCACCTTTTGCCTTTTAAGCATCACTAGCCTTTACTGTTTAAATGGCCTTAAAATACAAATTTTCCCCAGTATATTCCTAATAAGCCTCATAATATGAGCTACATGCATAATAAAAAAATAGAAAAATGCTATTTAAAATAGTTTCAAAAGTATAGCACATCACACCGCAGGACATGTCAACTTCCTACAAATAATTCTTGTCACCTATTCATGTGCCATTTACCTCTAGTTTATGTTTCATTTTAATGATATGCTGTCACATAGCTCAATAATAGTGACACAAATAGCAGAATCTTGAAGAAAGTTTTTCCTGTCATTTCCCATTGAAAATGTTTCTTGTGAAAGTAGTTCTTGAACTCAAAGTTCTTGGATGTTTACAGAATAAAAAAATATAGTGCAGAAGTACAAATCTGAGCTTTATTGATAAAAATAACTTTTAAATGCAGCTATTTTTAATGAGAGAATTAAAAAGTGGTTTTATGCCCGTTATGATAAAACCAGCTGTCTATGAGGGTGTTTTACTTTACTCACATGCACTGATTGCTTATCCAGAACACCAGCAGGTGTCACTGTGATGTTAAAGCGAGGAGATGATGATCTAGTGCCAGCAGAGCAGCGAGACTGCTGTCTGTTTGGCAAGGTCACAGAATTATGGAACCTCAAGAAAACAATGAGACACTTTATGGATCTCAGAAAGCGTATGTGAGGAGAACTATTTGAACCATTGTCCTGCAGTAAACTGAGGGAAACAAAGTCGTACCAAAGGTGATTGAGATTTATTTGAGGGCGGATCTGATGGTCTGCTTTTACTGTAACCTCGTCCAAGGCTGTTGAGAGGGCTCAGACAATTTGTAAAGCTGAATTATTCAAACCACTTCATTTTAAAGCCAAAGGGCAGTGCCTGTGGAGTGATTTATTTAGGCAAAATTGCAGAGATGGCTGTGATGTTACAAAATTTAAAACCTAAGATCTGGTGGTGTTGATTTCTCTGTTAAGGCTTGCGATGAAAGCCTTTTGAATTATGCAACAATCCATTACTGGGGCTTCACCAGGTTGTTTAACTTCTCAATCTCATCTCTTAAGCTCTTGTGTTGTTTAGACAATAGGTCATCACAGTGAGCGTTTACATAAAATTGTATTCAAACTGTGGTAGTTTTTGTCCTTGGATAGTTTTTGTGATTATTTTTCAGGCTTTCAAATGCAGCTTTGGATAATGGCCCAGTTTAACCTTAGTTCAGGGCGCTCATCTTTTAAGCTACCTAGAGATAACCCAACTATCAAAATTCATGTTTCTGTTCACAAATACCACCATATCTTTTTCATTCATTTTTAATCCAAGATGTTTCTTCAGGAAGGCATCAGATTGCTTGTGGCAAGTAAATAATCAAATAAATACTTGAATCTTGTGTGTAGTGACCCTGATTTATACAGGTGAGATTCGAAAGGTGCCTCATTCATCTACTGTTGAACATTAAAAATGAATAGTATCACTGTTGAACCCTTGCAGCAATGACTTGTGATTTGTGGTAGCTCAGTGATTGAATATCTAGGTTTGTTTTCTGAAGGTTGCAGGTTTAAAACTCCATACTTAACCTTAGGTTTTTCCAAAGGGACAGTCCCTGTAATAATAGGATTGTAAGACCCTTTGGATGGAAAAAGTGAAAAATAAGTTAATGAATGAATAAATGAATGAATGCTAAAAGCTTTTGTTAAAGGAGATCAGGAGTTGTATTTTTTATTTCTTTACTTGTTTTTCTTTAACTGTATGTGGTTTTGTGTAGGCTAGTTTTTAGATTACCCCCGAAATCCCCTATAAGTAAATGAGTGCAATTCACTGTCATAAAACACTCGTTGGCCACTTTATTAGGTATACCTTGCTAGTACCGGATTGGACCTCCCCTTTCACTTTAGAACTTAATTCTAAGTGGCATAAATCAGCAAGGTGCTGGAAACATTCTTCAGAGATTTTGGTTCAGCCTGCAGTAGAATTCAAGACTTATCAGACCACGCAACCTTTTTTGTAGCCTTGAATTGTAGACTCAGTTTTCTGTTCTTAGCTGACAGGAGTGGCACCCAGTGTGGTCTTCTGCTGCTGTAGCCTGTCTGCTTCAAGGTTCAATGTGTTGTATGTTCAGAGATGCTCTTCTGCATACCTCAGTTGTAATGAGTGGTTTGTTGAGTTACTGTTGCCTTTCAGCTCAAACCAGTCTGGCCATTCTCTTCTGACCTCTGGAATTTTCACCCACGGAACTGCTGCTTACTAGATATTTTCTCTTTTTTTTGGACCATTCTCTGTAAACCCTAGAGATGTAGAGTTGTATGTAAAAAAAATTCCCAGGAGATCAGCATTTACTGAAATACTCAAGATGAGCCTATCTGGCACTTGCTTGGTTCTGATGCTCGGTTTTTGGACTTCAGCTTGTCTTGACCATATCTGTGTGCCTAAATCCATTGAGTTGCTGCCAAGTGATTGGCTGAGAATGAGCAGTTGAACAGGTGTACCTAAGAACGTGGCTGATGAATGTATATCACTGTGGTAATTACAGTGCATAGCTGTATGTGTGCATTTGTTGCTGCCATAAAGCAATCTGCGCTTTTTGCTGAATTTTGTACACACTCACCAAACTTACATACTCCCACAACAGCTTTTTGGAGAGGAGTGTGGGAAAGAAACAGAAGCCGTTCGACTTATTAGAAGTCAGTGTACCATCAGAATGATTATGAAACTGATGTTTCAAGTTAAATACTCTTACATACAGTTGCGTTAAATGCAGTTGCTTTAAATGCTTTAAATTACCAGAGCCTGATTCTTTTTTTTAAAGTGTGAAATGGGCTCTGTATTTTTCCTGGCTGCTGTTTTTGACGTCACACCTCTGGACATTTGGTAGTGATGGGCTTGGAACTGAGTGTGTTCCTGTGGTGCCATCAGTGCCAAACAAAAATGAGTGCATAACAGTAATTGAAGTAATCAAAAAGTCACTATGTGGTCATTTTATTCTGTCTTTGTTTTTCAGCAACTTATCCCCTATGTAGAGGATGACAGTTCTAAACTGGATGACAGAATGGCCAATCAAATGCGTGCAGCCAGTGAAGAGAGAAGAGAAGTACTGGAAGTTAATAAGGTTAGAAACTTATTTTTTTGGACATTTTACATTTGACAGATGCTTTTATCGAAAGCAACAGGTATAAGGTATACATTTATGAGGTCATGCATTCTCTGTGAATCGAACCCATTGACAAAGGAACACTCCTAAATCAAATGGTAAAATAATACATTTTATACAAAATACAAAATTGTTGGCAGTGCATACACAGTGCAACTACTCATATAACTACATATATACATTAATACTCGTATTCAGCAAGGATGCATCAAGTTGATCACAAGTCTATTGACAGTAAACACTTTTAGATTAAGTCAAGTCAAGTCACCTTTATTTATATAGCGCTTTTAACAATACAGATTGTGTCAAAGCACTTAACAGTAT
>JAUZSZ010000132.1:20590863-20601864 GCA_034780575.1 Labeobarbus marequensis
TTGTCATTTTACATTATTGACACACTATTTTCCTATTTTGATATTGTGCAGTTGCTTTGACACAATTTGTATTGTTAAAAGCGCTATATAAATAAAGGTGACTTCACTTGACTGTTGATCATCATGAAGTAACCCAACTCACAGCTCATCAGCCAGAGTCACACCGCATCACAGCTCATCAGCCAGAGTCACACCACATCACAGCTCATCAGCCAGCGTCACACCACATCACAGCTCTCAGAGGTAATGGTGGCCACTATGATGTCCTCGGAGGTGGCGGCTGATGCTGCAGAACCTCCTGAGGTATTGGCATTCGTTGATATGTTCCCCACAGTGATGGTGCCTGCTGCAGTTTCTCCTAAGGTGGCAGCTGATGCTGCAGAACCTCCTGAAGTGGCAGCACTCTCTTCAGTTCCTTGCATGGTGGTGGCATCCAGTAATGCACTCTTAGCCTGTCATGTCACGGTCGAAAGAACTGTTGCTGAACTCCCCTTATGTCCTGATTGTACTACTGTAAAACCTCCAAAGGTGGCGGCATCTGCTGCAGAATCTTCAGAGGTGTCAGTGGTCCCCAACCATGAACTCTCTCCCTGTCCTGCCCTGGCAATGTAGGCCGTCTATGAATCCTCGTCCTGCCCCGTCATGGCTATGGAGGCCATCTGTGGATCCTTGTCCTGCCCTGTCGCGGCTATAAAGACCATCTGTGAAGCGTGGCCTCACTCTGAACTGACCACGGAGGTCATTAATGAACTCCCTTTTGCCCATGTCACAGCCTATAAACTGTTGTCCTGCCCCGAGTCAGCCGAGGGGGCTGGTTGTGTATTCCCCGTTCCATCTGTCCCAACTGAGGTGGTTATGGGTGAACTTCCTGACTGTTGCGTTGCGCCTCTAGGGGCTGTTTGTGAACTCTTACCCCCGCCTGTCATAAACTCTGAATCCATAAATACACTCCATGACTGTCCCGTTACCCCTGTAATTTCCAAAGAGCTCACTTATGAACTATCATCACGACCAGTTTCAGCCCATGAACCCGATTATGAACTGTCATTCTGTCCATTTTCAGTCAGCGAGCCTTTTGATAAGTTTTTTGTTTTCCTTGCCACGGCCCCTGAGACCATGAATGCTCTGCCTGTGTTGTCTGTCTCTGTTTCCCCCAGATCTAGATCTCTACCATGGTTTCCTGCCCAGTCTGCTTCCCTGTGGTGGTGGTCTTCTGATCCAGTCTGGTGGTCTTCAGCTCTATCCTGGTGGTCCTAAGCTCCACCGTGGAGGTCTTCTGCTCCGTTTGCTCTGGTCTGGTGGTCTTCAGCTCCGCCGTGGATGTCTCCTGCTCCGTCTGCTCTGCCCTGGTGGGCTCCGGTCCCATCATCTCTGCCCTGGTGGGCTCCAGCTCCATCCGCTCCACCCTGGTGGGCTCCAACTCCGTCCGCTCTGCCCTGGTGGGCTCCGGTTCCATCTTCTCTGGCCTGGCTTCCCGCTTTGCCTCAATCCCCAGTCTCTCCATTTCCACATGGACCCGGCCCTCCGTCCCTCCCCCTGTTCCGCCCCCGCTCCATCACCCTCCTGGATTGTATTGGAGCATCTGGAAGCCGGGGGGGTGGGCTCTGTCACAAACCCGGTCGGTGGCCTTCCGCCCAATAGCCACCAGAGGTCGCCTCTCCATCGTATTGACTCTCACACCACACACATTGGACTCCATTTCCCATAATACCCCATACCCATGGTTGATTACCCACACAGGTGTTTCTCATTGACTCTGTCCTATTTAAGCTGCTCTCCCAATCACCTCATTGCGAAGTCTTGTTTTTGCTATGCAGACATTTCCGAGCGTGCTTCCTGTGTTTGTTTTCCTGTTGCTGACCTGGACTGTTTATCTGTTGTTGAAAGAACTCTGCCTGCCTACTTTGACTCTGCCTGCCTTGTTGATCTGTTCTGTTATCTGTCTGCTGCCTGCCCTGATATCAAGCCTGAACTTTGTTGACGATTCTGTCCTGCCTTCGTTGTGTCTGATATCGGAGATTGACCTATGCTTGTATGACCTGCCTTGTGAAGTAATAAAGCTGCACTTGGATCTCAACGCCACTGACTCCTCGTTACAGTATGCACTTTATTCCAAGTCTTTGGAAGTCATAGCTTTTTATGTGATTGAAATGGAAGTCATTATTCACTGAAAGTCTGAGCTGTTAACCATTGTGACTAGATCACTGAGTGAGTTGAACTTGAAAACCAGATTTTATGATTCATTCAGACCAGTTTTGGGAATCTGACTCACTGAAACAATCCAAATCAAAGAATCTTTCAGCAATAAATTAGACACCACTATTTCTCTCGTGCATGCACCGAAACACATAGGGAAGATAATTTTCAGTGAAAAACAAGCCACCCAATTATAATTAAAAGAATACACAGTATTTTTCTTTTTTTAAAAAAAAATCACTTTTTGTGTTCCACAAAAGAAAAACATACAGATTTGGAATGACATGAGGGCATGTGGTGAATGATGTCAGAATTTTCACTTTTATATGAACTATTGCTTCAATTATGCAGATCACATCGTACCTACTGCTGTTATTTCATTTGAACAGAGCAAGATTATGACTGGAGTTCAGTCTCAGATGCCACCTGGTTTAAGCAACTGCTGTGCTCAAAGACAGACAGAGAATTTGATTGGTGCGGCTTCAGCCTCTTCGTTCCAGAGAGATACTGCACTGTAATTAGTTCATTGCAATGACGTTACTGACGTAACAGCATCTCGAACGGGCTGGAACCTTTGATTTGGGTCAGAAGGCTATGTCAGCATTCATTACTACAAATGAATTAGAATTCATTACTAATTCATTACTACAGCATTAAACCAGTTTAGGTTGCATATATGTGTGTGTGTGTGTGTGAAGAATGTTTCAGTGGGTCTTGTGAAGGGTTAAATCTCTCTTTTGATGAACTGCCTATGCAGTCCCTGTGTAAAAGCGACTTTCTCTTGTCGCTTTAATATTTCAGCTCTACACTGTGACGCAGTGACAGTGTGCCCGAGGCGAGCACGCCAATTACACTAACACTGACTATTCTCTATGATATGCCATGGAGCCTTTCATCACCGATGCATTACCGAAGCAAATTATAGATTTGACAACAAAGTTAACTCGAGAGCTGTCAACCAGATCAACATCCCTCACCACATTTAGTCACTTTTTCCATTGAGCGTCCATCAAATATACACACTCAATCTGTCTCTGGCAGTGAAAGGAAAGCTGGCTCCTTGAGAAGAGATCGGACTGTGGGCAAACTGACAAGACTATCTGTTCTTTACGTTAATACACTGCAATAAACACCAACGGCCCTCTGCTAAAACCATTAAACTTACATAAGGCCTCTGTGCTTGGTAAAAGCACTTAGCTGAAAACAAAACAAAAGGAGTATGGGAGTGTTTTGGCATCTGTTGTTTCCTCTGCTCTTTGTTGGAGTGTAACCTTTATTGATAAAACAGTCTAGGCTGGGTCTCTGTACAGATTTCCTGATTCGATTATGATTCACAAGCTCTTTATTTTCTGATTCATTTGGACCTATTTCATTTATAATGTCCATTTTGTTTGCATATTAAATACATTTCCCCCCAGCTTATGCTGTAAATCACACATGAAATCATTTAATTTGGTAAAAAAAAAAAAAAAAAGATTATAACAACAGGAACAAACTGCTATTTCTTTAACAGATGTATTAACAAAACCAAAAACAAAAGTAAATTTTATATTGCATTTCTTGTGTAAAATTAAAATATAAACTCACAACTACTTTAGTTATAAACTCCCATGAAAGAATATATACAGTAAAATCAGAAAAAAATTTAACAATTAACATTGTTATACAAGCATGCACATTTTATTAATTTACTCAAATATTCTATCACTTAAGATAATGATAATTTATTAAATAACCGCTAAAGATTTAGTGACTTTGTTCATGAATCAGACTACATTGGTGGCACTGGATGTTTTTGATTTACTAAAAAAAAGTGTGTTTCCTTCGAGAATCGAACTGTGACTCAAACTGCACTGTTTTCACTGTAAAATTCATGCAGCAAAGCAAGTGTTTTTGTGGCATCAATATCCATTTTTAAATGAAGATTGTGATTTATCAATCTTGTATTGGTTGGGAAATCAATATTTTTTTACCCTAAACAGACAGATATGCATGTAGAAGCACAAATGCATATGGCAGATACAAAAAATATACACGTTCCAGACAGTTCAGCCTCCAACTCTAGCTGCTTTTGCCTTTGCATAGCTTTGCCTCATAAATCTTGCGCCTCAGGTATTCCTCATGCCCTGGAAAACCAGGAATTTCTGACCTTTTAGCTGTGCTTTATGTAAACACTGTGCTCTGGGAGGGCATGGTACAGTGTGCTTAAACACACACTCATAGACAAGATAAAAAAAAACACACTGGGCATGATTTATCAGTATCAGGCCCGGTTGGCACTGTAGGAATAGACAGCATGTAAATGCAGACTGCCACTGTTGGAGGATGAGTGAGAAAAACAACAGTTTTTTTTTTCTCCTCTGAGAAATATAGATGCTGTCTGTGGACAGGTTTGCTCACCGAAGAAATTCTTCATAAGGATGACAGCTCCTGACTGTGAAGACGCAGGTCAGCAAACGGTCGCGTCCATGATATATGGAGCTCAACTTTTTTGAATGAGCTGGAAAGAAAAGCATAGCTCCAGGTCCGGATTGTTTTTTTCACAGTTTGAGGACTGTCGAATCTGACATTCAACTCCCCTTGTTATGAACCCAAACCCAGAGGGCTGATGGGAATAAAATGTGAAACGTTGTTTGTTCCAGCCTCGGAGGAAGGAAGAATATAAAAGTGTTTGAGGACCATCAAATAGAAATTAGAGCTGTTCCCCAGTGTGACTGTGAGTCAGCCGGACTTTACAAGTTCCTCAAAATCTCACAAGAGTGCCACAGATGAAGAATGGAGAGAATCTGACGAGTCCTTGTAAATAAGTGGCTCAAAAATTGAGAAAAGATACAGTTGGGTCAGAAAGCTTGATGCTTCAATTTTGTATTTTTGGAATATGTTGGAACACATTTTATGACAAATTATTGGAGTTTTTGTGAAAAGTTTAATTAAAAAACGAATTTCAGAATGCCTTACTGTTTGGTTTATTCTCAGTTTGCTTTAGTGCATGAACTCCACAAGTTTGTGTAAAGCCTGAGAATAATTTTATCCTGCATGATTTGAGAATGATGAGTATTTTGTTCTTCAACAGAAGCAAGAACATCTGACTGTCTATACAAAGAGTTCACTTGATAAATGTCAGAATTTAGTCATCTAGAAATAGTTCTGAATGTTCTGTATTTCTTATAAATTTTACATCATGATGTTTCTTTGTTTAAAATATTTAAGACTATTCCCAGGATTAATAATTCAGTTTGCTCTTGGACTCTTAAACACGACTGCAGATTTCACCAAACATTTCACAAAAAGACTGCATTGGAAATCAATCAGGTTTTCATACCTGGATAACTTTAGCCAATTCTAACCACAAAAACTTCCACAAATCAAAAAGAAATAGACATGCTTCCTTCCATGCATTAAATAAGATGCACCCATCACATAGTGTCTGACCTACCAGCCCAGAAGGGAACTAGAGCAATGAGTTTTGTGTGCAATTAATCATTGTGAGCCCGACAAACTGCTACAATCTCAGGCACTTAGAGGCAGAGGCAGCAGTAATTATGACAAGGCAGGGCAATATAATAGCCGACAAAGCGTGCCTTCACTCCCATTAGGAAGGGAGATACAGATCCCTTCTGAACACATCAGTAGCCAGCGAGGAGATAAGGGGGTCGTATATAGCTTGGAAACGGAAAGAAAGGAAAAAAGAAACAGAAAAGGGGAGAGAATAAAGACAAAGGGTGAAGCAGAGAGTATCATACAGCCGACCTATAAAGAATGCTGGAAGATGTGGGTGGAGATGTTTGGAGTTCCCACAACGCGTCACACCCTTTCTGTTTCTGCATTCAATGCAGATTAAAAACGAGACAGAATGAGCTGTCAGAACACATCCAGCTGAGGCTGCAATGTCTTACTTTTTGCTAGATTTCAAAATGCAAGCAGAGCAGGAGTGCTGTTGCTCTGTAAGCAGCAGATGATCACAGCTGTGGTGATACTTAGAAAAACCACACGACTGCGAGTGTGATGTTTGCTTTCGAACACCATTTCGATAAACAATTCAAATTGGGTAACTTACATTTCAACAGACACAACATTGCCAAATACTTTGTCTGTTTTTTCTCTGACAACGAAAATACTGTAGTTCCAAACAAATCCAAAACAATTCATTGCACAAGTGATGGGTCATTCAGGAACAGCGAGTTTACTGCGTCTGTAACATGACAAATTATCAAAAGACTTGGGAGGTAAATAAACTTTCATGTTCTTCATAAATTATCTTTGGCTGCTTTATGTCTTCCTAATTTACAAGTTGATCAAAATGTATTCATTTTGATGAACAAGGTCGACTAAGCAATTCACATCTTCTCATCCGTATGTGTTTCTGCAGCAACACACAGTAGAGGAGTTTTGTTCCTGAACGAATGAACATTTTGAATGAATCACTTGAGTAAAGTGGCTCATTCATTTGTTTTATTCCTAGTGTTTTTGACTGGATCAGTTGAAATGAATGATTCAATGGCTTGGTCACAAAGACAGTCACTACTTTATGGCCATTAAAAAAAGTATGTTCTATATGTGTAGTATGAATGGAATCTGGAGGTATTACATTTTTCATGCCGTCATTATCACCTACCAGCGTCTATTGCGTATTCACAAAACATATTCCATGCCCTGATGGGATAATAGAGTATCCATTGGATGCACATGTCAGAATTTTGCCAGAAGTAGGTCATCCAGGCATTATTTCCTTACTGTTTAATGAATACTGTGAATTCAGTCATCTATAGAACTGCAGAACAAGCCACAAATATTTAATCACCTCTCAGAAGAAGAAAAAGATATGTGAACAAACAAGTTATACAGCTCCTGCCGCGGTATTTTAATCACTTAAAACAGCAGGACATTCTAAACCGTTAACATGAAAAATGTTTTTTTAACATGCCCTAAAGTACTAAGACACTTAATGTGAAACTTTGCATGTTCCGTTCATATTCTTCATCTGCTTGCCTGTATATAATATTTTTTATTGATATTATGTTTACAGTAAGCATTTTCCTTATGGTTTTCATATGAGAACATATAATTTAAAGCCTTGCATTCATATTCTCGGCACAGCTTGTATACTACAAGCTCTGTACAGACTGAATCATCAATAAGGTTTTTGTCAATAAGGAATTTAGTGTTTTAATATCACTGTCTTAGACCACTAGTACTCAGTACAAACCTGGTAAAAATATCTGGCAGGTAGCACAGTAAAGATTTGTTTTGCCCTCCAGGCTGGCTTTCCTATGAGGATGTCGTGTCAAGTGAAAACTATGAATAGGACACCATATATGGGCTACATAATAGCTTTGTGTGCGAAATTTAAGCAACTTATGGACATGAATTCTTTGGAAATAACTTTCCATTGCTGTTGCTTCAAGCTATCAAACAACCCAATCAGTGTTGTTTTACAACTTGCGCTTTGCTAACATGATGTTGCAGCAGCAGACAACTGCCCATTCTGTCATTCCTAGTCCCAGCTGGCGCAGAACAACACAGTGCCAGGCCTGATACCCATGGGGCAAAGCTGAGGCTTGGGCTGAAACTGCTTCCAGCTGGCCCCCCGGACTCTCCAAGATCATCCTCCTGCTCTCTCTCCAAACACAGACACATCACTAAAATGGGCATGGCATCCAGCCCACACATGTACTAGTTGTCACAGCACGACAGGAGCATTAACAATCTGACACATCCAAACACACCATCATCAATCTCAAGGGTCCCACTCCAGACACAAAACAGAATGGCTTCTTTTCCAAAAGGATCTTCCAGGACTAAAATGCATCCTTAAGGAATCAAGCACAAACAAGTTTAAAATTGATGTGAGATGCTTGTTGGTTTTGTTTGGGAAAGAGAGAAAAGTCATTTACAAAACAGCAGACAGTTGGTGAAAATACATCAAATGCAAAAAATCTCATGTCATCAATAAATTAAAATAAAACAAATAACTAACTCATTTAATAAGCTATCACAGAAACACACACATTACCTTCATGTGCAAGTATGCACAAAAAGAAAGCGCTGACAATATGTAACATACCTCTTTTGTATTTAAATCAGGCTCATAAAACAAAAACAATGCAAACTGTGCATGCAAACAAACTGATGCTAGGAGTGGGTGCAGTCCATTCAGTCATCATCCAATAACAATGAGACACAAATAGCTACACATTGAGCACTGACATGAATACTTATGCTCCTATTTACTTTCTTAACACATGCTGCTGATCTTATCGTCAATGATTAATGCATGTTACTCCGAAGCAAAAAAAAAAAAAAAATGGTTTGTCCATGTAATTTTTAATCAAAATTTAATAACAACTCATCCTCTCAAATGACCTTTCCTTTTCGACTTTGGTCACTTTGGATAATGTTAGGCAGTTGGGGAAAGGCTGCATCACACAGCCATCTGCTTAGCCCACAGTTGTAGATTGTATGCATTTTTATCTATATTTATTGTTTTTTCTGTGTTCAGTAAGATTTTTTTTTGAAAGAAATTAATACTTGTATTCACCAACGACACATTGCAGTGATTAAACGTGACAGTAAAGGCATTTATAATCTTATAAAATATTTCTGTTTCAGATAAATCCTGCTCTTTGAACTTTCCATTCTTCAAAGAATCCTGAAAACAAAAAAAATCCACAGAAACACATCTGTTTTCAACACTGATAATAATATAAAATGTTTCATGAGGACCAATGATGAAGATAGTGATACTGAAGATATTGTAAAATTAATAAGACTATTATGCTAGTATGCGGTTCTGACATTAGCATATTAAAACGATTTCTGAAGGATCATGTGACACTGAAGACTGGCTGCTGAAAATTCAACTTTGCCATCACAGGAATAAAATACATTTTAAAACAGATTTAAACTAAAAAAATATCCTTTTAAATTATGATAACATTTCACAATATTACTGTTTTTATATTTTTGATTAAATAAATGCAGCCTTTGCTGAGCATAACAAATCTTATTGACCCCAAACTTTTGAACACTTATATGTTAAATGTTTCTGCACTGTGGCTCTGGAGAAATTTTGTCTCACCATAAAAACCATTCATGTATGAAAATCATATGACTTTTTCCATTCACATTTAGCATTTAAGGTTCCTGTTTTAAATGATAGAACTCAGATGTTTGATGACATTCTGACTTTATTCTGATGTTTGTTTTCAATTAACTTGCTATGGGAAAAGAGAAAGGAAACTATGCTAAGTGCTTTTGTTTTAGTAACCAAACTCTCAAACAGTAAAAGCACGCTATTGGATACAAGTATGGGAAAAACATGCAATTTCTTGTGTTTATGATTGGCAATAGGCCAGAAAGGTCACAACTGCACAAACTTGTCTCAAGATACAAGAAAGAAAAAGAAACAGAAAAAAAGAGGCAGGGTGTGCCAGTGATGACACACCAGATCTTTGCTCCAGAACACCTGTTCCTAAGATTCCCACACACACACAATTC
Organism: Labeobarbus marequensis; assembly: GCA_034780575.1. Taxonomy (NCBI): domain Eukaryota; kingdom Metazoa; phylum Chordata; class Actinopteri; order Cypriniformes; family Cyprinidae; genus Labeobarbus; species Labeobarbus marequensis. The sequence continues at coordinate 20,600,557 of JAUZSZ010000132.1, forward strand.
CCAGCAATTCAGAGCAGAAGTCGATGACTCACACGTGTCCTCATAGAGGAATCTCCAGCAGAAAATCACTCATGATTGCACAAGAAGATTAACAGGAAAAGTTGTGAAACAAGACGATGACGGGGTGTTGATTAGGAACGCTGCACCGTGAAGCACAACTGTGAGTGTTGAGACAGTGCTTAGTTAGCAACATGAGTACATTCATAACCTGTCGTCCATTATGTCAAAACCTTTTTCTCTGAAATGCATTTTTAGGTCTTTTCGGGAAAAATAAAATTACAAATACAAACACAGAACCATGCCGATAAATTTAAAAAGTGCTTAGAAATTCCATGGTTTAATTGGGTCCACAGGAATCATTTAAGACATTAAACATTTTTGTCAATTTAATAATTATTTGTGAGAATATGATATTCTTTCATGGGTTCATCTGCTTTATTGTATATAGTATGCATCATCAATAAGGTGTATATAGAATGTGATCTTTTACTACTGCAACAGGTAATGTATATGAATGACAAACTTGCAGTTTGTTCACATATCTTTGTTATCCTCCTTTTGAGAGGTGATCTAATTATTCATGGCTTGGAACAGATGGAAAATTGACAGGCCTGTGTTACAGTTCTGCGTATTTTTTGCCCTCCAGGTCTCTGTGCCAGTCATATGACTGAAAACTACGAATTTGCAGGCTAACTGCTGGGTTTTTTTTAACTTACATACACAGTACTAAAGAAAAGTACAAAGAAGTAGAGACCAGTAAATTCACAAGCATTTTCTTGTTAATTCTCACTGAGCTAAACGAACACTTATAATTAGAAGCAAAAGCTACCTCAAAGATAATCAATAACAGAAACTCTTCGAAAACCGAACACAAATTAAGCACTATTAGGTCTCCCCCATTCCCTTCTTACAAAAAGATGTAAAATTAGATTTAGTATCAACATTTGCTCACTCCATCAAGTCACAACCAAAGCATATGCTGGGAATTGCAAATGGCATGCAATAAAATAATTTATGCCTCAACAAAAATGGATTAAGTAAATGTGCATTATACAAATTTAAGTAGACTGAACATAATGAACTTAAGTTGTGACAAAATGATCAGGAATTATTGCATTAGCTCATTTTAATTCATTAAAATAAGTAGCTAAAAGTAGTTTTTTTTTGTGCACTCATAATTTCAGCAGAAACGCAACACCCGCTTCGAATGATATCACTCGATTGAATGGCCGTTATCAGTGGATATCAGCTCATAGATATGGGCCAGAAGAGTCCTGCTGCCCCTACTGGTAGGATGAGAAGGCTGGT
>JAUZSZ010000132.1:20677100-20688200 GCA_034780575.1 Labeobarbus marequensis
TGTGTATGTGTGTATGCTCACCTTGCGTGAGCAGCTGCAGAGTGCGGACCTCTTCTCTGACGCGGAGCTGGAGGACCTGCTGTAGGATGTATTGCCTCTGACTCTCCTGCATGATGCCCATACGCTCCAACTTCCTGTCAGTGAGCCTCATTAGAGCTCGACCTGCACACACACAAACACATGAACATGAAACCAGGCCGGGCTTTACAAAGAAGAATAAACATTTACAAATTGCACATTTATAACACATAAATCATAACTGTACTTGTCATTTACAAGGATCTATTATAAGGCCCTTGTGGAAAAACGGATTGAGTATTGTAATAACCTACATTTCAAGAACCTAACGAGAATATATTGTAATTAGTGACGAAATAGACTGGAATTTTTTCCTCCAGCTAGAAATATGATCAAGGTCAGATGAAGTTCATTGTCATTTTTAATCATCGCCTCACAAATATTCTCCTCATATCTGTGCTGATAAAAGTCATAATAGTGCCTGTCAATGCCCCAGTTAACAGCAGCCATTTGTGCACAATATAGTTAAAGCCATTGTAACATCTCACACAATGCCTTGAGGTAGCGAAGCAGAAAGGCTACTAATGCATTTACACTGCGATGAAAATTGTTAATTCGGTTGTTTTTCATGAAAGAGACCAAACACAGAATCATTATTTACGGAAAGGACGGTATTCAGATGGAGCATAGTACAATTTTCAGTGATTATGTTCCATTATGAGTGTGGATGCTCTGCTCCTGTCACTCGCTCCCTCTCTCTCTCTTAATGGTCATGTGTTTAAATCACAGCATGTCTCCGGTGAAGAGGAAAGCTATGTAGAAGTGAAAAAAAATCCACTGAAAGCTAGCCAAACAAACAATTTAGCTGACCCTTACCCACTAGAGAGCATTTCATGTGGTAATGCAGAAACCAGAAATTAAAAGGACAAAGGGGAACACAAAGAAAAATTAAGTACCACTGTTTATCAGTAAACCACAGGGCAGCCTGTAAAAAGTAAAATTACAATAACTAAAAAGGCAAGAAACACTCATTAAAACTATTCTAACTGATGTTGATCACAAATCACTCAATGAAACTGCCTCTCTATATAATAATAATAATAATTATTATTATTATGTTGGATTGGTGACATTTAAATCAGTATAATTAGCAACAACAATATTCAACACATTACAAAAAACAAAATGTTTAAATCTGCAAGGCATAAAACAAATATACATGATCATCAAACATCTTAACACAGTAACTGACTCCAAATTTACACTGGCCCTGCCTCCACATTGTTGAGTCCTGCGCTAGATACATTCTCTGATGATTTTATCATCTTACGTAGAATTATTTCTCTGTTAAACTTAAGTGTTTTGAGGATGTTCACATATATCTACTGGAAAAAACCACATACTAATGAAGAACAAGATTCTTTTAAAGTAAAAACAGATGTACAAGGCATTTTCTTTAGAGAGAAAGAAAATCATTTTACAGGACAGTCTACAACAAAGTAATATAAGAGCAAAAAAATCCTTTTTCATGCGTCTGATCAACTCAAACTATACCACATTTTGATGCCATCTATATTTCTAAATAGAATATTGAGGCGCTAAGAGCACAGATGAGGGCTCTTTACTCATGGAACATTAGAAGCAGAAAATTGGAGTACGTGTGAGGCGTGTAGGTTGAGGTGATCGAGTAAGGTATTTCGGTACGTTGGTAGAGTGCCAAACTACCCCTTCATTTGGCAGCATTTGGCTGAAACGCCTCAATGAGGAACAGAAACTCAGTGTGCCTTCTCTCTGAATCACTGCCATAAGTGTTTCACTGAGAAGATGAGTCAAAGCCTGGTCAAAGAACAGAAGAGAAGTAGAAAGAGAAGAGAGTGTGAAAACAGGAAAGAAAGAAAATAAGAGGAGAATACATATACAGATGGGAAAAAGTTACAAATGCTAGTGTATGAGAAGAAATGGGAAAGCTGCCATTCTAAACAAATAACTGTCCAACAAAAACATTTGAGATGTTACTTAGCAGGAAGAACAGGTCACTGGGTAACAGCTGTCTCAGCAAGATAAGGATGCAAAAGAATGTACTGTAGTCATGTAGAAAACTAAAAAAGCATAAATATACACAAGATATGTTGACCATCTATTGTGCAAATGACACTTATTACACAGTGTTTCAATTAAAGATGATTCAAAATAGAAATACCTTCTAATATTTTAGTTTTTTTAGACTATTCCCAAATAGTCTCAAACAGAGAAATTAAGTGTATATGTTACATGCTATAAAAATATTCAGCCTGTGCATCATGTGTTTGTTTGCCCTTGAGTGGTGAAAATTGCCTTTTCATTTTTAATGATCGTTAAAGTCTCTTCCCACTCCTTCCAGTAGGAGCTGAGCCAGGTAACAGTGCAAACACCATCATTGCGGTTTTCTTTGTTCACATTCCTGTGTCTACTTATCTTTGTGCAAATGACAGAGGAATGGTTTAAAAAATTTTTAGCATCTTGGATTTCAGCATACTGATCAGTCAGAAACCATGCTTCACACTTGGCTTCTTCTGAATCCTGTTGCGACTGTTATCCATTGCTTCTACAATAACTGTTTAACAAAGGCTATGGGCTCAAATCAGTGCCTTAAAGATACACACACATACGAACCAAAAGGTCAAGATTTAGCAGGTTAGCATGAAGCAGTCAGCAGTTATTCAAAAGTAGTAGATGAAATAGTTTGCAAGTGACATTTAAATAACAAACATGTCATTACATTATAGGAGCTGCATTCCACATGTGAGACATCAGGGCAGATTAATTCACTCTCTTTCTCCCTGTGGTTTCTGGACTGGCATACTCGTCTTCAGTTCTGATGAATGGACTAGCTTAAAGCTCTCTCTCCCTCCACTGTCACTCTAGGGACCTGTCCCTTTTACATGTGAACCAAAAGCCTGGCTAATTACTGCTCCAACAACCAGGAGGGATGAGAGACAGAAAGAGAGAGAAGGGGGCTGGGGTGGCTCTGGGGCCTATAAAGATGGAAATTAACCTCAATTTCTCTGACAAAACTCTCATGGTGAACAAGCAGGACTGTACTTGAGAAACACTGAGGCTGCTTGGACTGGTGAAGGAAACTCCTCAGGTGATACTGTAGCATACTTTACATAGTTTAACTGCAGCTGCATTCATGAGTCCCAAGAGGACCTTTCATACACTCATTCTTTCTGTCACACATACACACACATATAGACACACAACCTGGCAGGCTTGCTAGCCCCTCAAACTATCGCAGAGCCTGAGTGCATGGCTGCCAAGTACGTCCCTACGTAGATTCATACAGAGTATCATCCAACAGGCAAGATTATGCTGCAAAATTATCTACTTTACATGGCAGAGGACCAAATTCTAGATGAAAAATGCCAGTGAGAATTTGAAACAGTTTTTGAAATCTGTAAATCTGATGCCGAACAGAACGTTCTGCTACATTTACTGTACAAATGGCAGAAATTCATTTTTATATATTACATTATTTTCTAAATTACATATATCATCAAACGGTGAAATGCGTCAAAAATTCAGCATTTTTCAACGTGTTTTTTAATCTAACGAAATCTTATATTATAATGAAATGTTTACATTGTTCTCATTAAAATTACTAACATGTCTAAAGTAAAACATTTGGTCTGGACCTGGAAAGTATAAAAATTGTCGGTGAAGTTCACATAAAATTACAGGAGGATTCATGTAAGGTTCATATTCATTTGTTTCAGTCATCTGTTATATATTGCAGAAATATATAAGCCTAAAATACAAGTGTAGAAGAAAAAATAAGAGGTCAAGTCCTGCAACAGCTTATCTTCAGTGTTCCTAAAGTTCCTAGGACATCCCTAGGACAACTTAATAAGTCCAAATCACTTGAAGGAGATTGAACTGTTATCATTATTTGGACTGTCCTGTTGCTGAGCCCATATTGATCACTAGATAAGAGGACAATAGCATTTGGCATTTAATCAAAAGAGGGCAGATAGTAAGAGTTACAGGGATGAATAGAACATAAGGAGAGAAAGGGAGAGAAAGATGCTTAGCGATATGCAATTGTGCTGTCAACAACCCCACACTTGATTGTGAATGTACCTTCTACTAAATGACTTCAAGGAGGAAAATCAGTATAATTTTTAAAGCGGTTTAAGTGTGTAAATGTAAAATATGTTCTCATATCCCAGCTTAAAGGTGCCATAGAATGCACTGATACAGTATTTTAAATTGTACTCTGATATCTACATAGAAGCTATGTAGAAGCTAGGATTTCTCCCTAGAATGAAACGGTCTGTTATTGGCTTATTTGGCAGGGTCATGAATAATAATGAGCTCTGTTCTGATTGGCTGTTTCACAGTACGGCTCATCAGCAGGAAGGAAACACAAGGAGGAAAATATATATTTAAATACTTTCTCTCGCAGTTATATTGTCGGGTAATTATACTGTATATGAAACGCGGGCATCAGGGAGCCGTTATTAATATGTGAGGCGTTGAAACTGCTTTTGAACGCTCGGCCGATCGCGTTATAGTTTTATTTTCGCTTTCAAGAGACGTGATCGCACAAACTATGTTTATATTATGGAGCGGCAGTACTTACCACACATTTCACAAGATCAGATGCTTGTCAGTGGTGCTCAGGATCTGTAAATCATTCGCCATCATCCTCATCTCTCCTTACTCTATGTGGTAAGTGAAATCTTATTGTAACAAGCCAAGCCACTTTCATGGTACCGAAAACCCAGGACTGGTTGTAGTACACTGAAACTTACCTGGCTAGCCAGCTAAACCGGCTTCATGGAACAGGCCCCTGGTTTTGGCTAGGACAAAGACAACTCTTCTGAACTCTGAGTTGTCAGCCACCTGTTATCTGAGAATGACCTCTAGTGGTCACACTATAGCATGACATAATGCTTAAGACTTCACTACATTTGAAAAAAAATCTGATTTCATGTCATAATTTATTTAAATTATGGATGAATATTCCCAATCACTATGACAGTGCAATCTCTGTGTGGAATATGTGATCGTTGTCATAATAGGCTACATGTTTAAAAGTAAAAATGGATGATAAGGCCTTTCGTATGGAATTAAATAGCAAGCACTTTGAGTGTCTAAGGACACAGATGTCGGGGTACTTCACATTGGGCCATTAAGTTGGATCATTTTTCAAACAGAGGGAAGGTAAGGTAAAGGGACACTGACACAGACAATAAAATTCAGATTCTCAATATATCTCCCCCTCTCAGGTTCACATTGGGTGGTCAAATAATCCTCTGACATGGTTAAAAATGATGAATGTTTCCTGTCACCGATTATGTTTCCCTTCAGACGGTGCAGTCCTCTGAATAATATGACACATTGCTGCGGAAGACCATGAACTGGATTCGTGACAGTTGCGCTCCTGCTTTTGTGTCCTTAAAGGCTCGTTTTTGGGGGGTCGACAGTTTATAAAAACATAGGGTTTACTGTACACCTTGTCACACAGCAGTTTTTAGACATTGTTCTGTTTTTTGTTAAACAAGTTAGAAATGGAAAGGAGGCAGCTTCCTCAATGGAGAGCCTAAATGTGCTCTGTCTCTATCCTCTCAATTACGTCTCAAACAAGCTTAGTGGGACACAACTCATGTCAAAAGTGTAAGGAAAAAGCAAACTCAGCAGCTGCCATTTTCATTTCTTTTCCCTGACAAAGCTCTCGACGGATTTCTTTTAAAAACATGTGATCTATTAATGTTTTGTGCTGTTTTTGTTTTTCAGGAAGCGTTATGTTGGATTTGTGACCTACACAGAGTTATATTCTTCCACAGACTCCGGTAAGAGCTGTTGTTTTCAGAGTCAGGAAACATTCTTCGAATCATAAACTGAAGGACTATACACTTAAACAGTGGTGACTTTAAACAGTTCACTCTCTGTCTGATTTAACCCAGTAGTTTTGTTGTAAATCAACATACTGCAGGTTGCTTCAGTGATATTACATTATATATGTGACTTTAATATAACTAATTAATTTAGATGTTAATTTGTGCTTTTCCTTCACTGAAAAACATTCACGTTGTTCACTTTAAGCTTAAAATTCAAAATTTATGGCCAAATGCAATGATGAAGATTTCTCCAGGTTCCTCGTTTTGGATCCGTTTATAACAGGAAGGTTTTGAGCCTCGATCTGTTACAGAACTACTTGACTCCTGTGTTTTGAAAAGATAAACAGTTGTAATATTAGCGTAAAAAAGAACTATATTTTATTCAGGCCCAAAACATTATTTCTCAAGCAGGTTTAAATGACTTAATATGGGGTAGCCTTATGTGTAACTACATCCACAAAATAGGAACCGCATTATGCATAAGATCAAGACCACATTTAATTATTTGCATGCATTTGCAAAAGTAGAAATTATGTTTATATATTTATAGTTTTTAACAATGTTTTGGATACCCTAGCCCTACTCTAAACCTGACTGCTTCTCAAAAGTGTTAAACACATAACAGGCAGATAAAAGTACAGTCACAGATCTTCTTGCAAAAACTAATAATTAAAAAACAGTAAAAAATTACTTACATTTCATGCTCTTCCTCACATATTATATGGCTTCAGAAACCTTTGAATACAACATAAGCTTTCGAAGTCACCATTAATGCAGTCACCTCTCAAATCTGAACAACAGCGTGGCACAATCCATCAAGAAACACGTTACAAACCCCTACCTAGCTTATCCAAACAGGAACACAACATAGACAACGGCAAATGGTCAGGTTTAAAAAACTGTGTAATGTGGACAAAATGATTGGGACTATTTAAGTTCAGCTAAAAAGTAAATACAAACCGAATTCCGGAAATAGTGGGACATTTTTTTTTTTTTTTTTTTTTTAATCAAATGGAAACTAAAAGACATTCATGTCACATGAGCCACTATTTTATTCACAATAGAACATAGAGAACATAGCAAATGTTTAAACTGAGAAATCTGAAACTGTTATCCACTAAATGAGATTATTTCAAATCTGATGCTTGCAGGCCTCAAAAATGTTGGCACGGGGGCAGCAAAGGGCTGAAAAAGCAAGACATTTTGTAAAGATTCAGCTGGGAGAACATCTTTAGTCTTGGTGTGGAGGTGAGTAGTGATGAACAAAAGACTAGCTAGCTCAAATACCGCTCATTATCCAAAAGGCAAATATAGGTCATTTGTCTTGCTAACATCCATGACTCATGAGCTACCATCAGTTAGCTAAAGTTTAGCTAAGGCAACATATTACAGGCAGCTGACTACAGTAAAATTAATAACGTCATCAGAATTGCCATGCTGGTATGCAAATCAGGCCTTAAGTAATTAAAATGTGCTAATTTGCATACATTTGACATAAGGCATTGCACATGAATAGGATACACAAAATCATGGCTGTAGCCAGGGTTTGAAAATTAGTGAGGTCTGGGGTAGGGTAAGAATCGTGATATAATAACCCCTAAAAATACAACTCATTACTAAACACTTTAAAAGACATGTAGGTGTTTGTGAAAGATGTTTTCTCTATTTTGGAGGGTTGAACACTTAAATTATACCATATTTATTGCATCAAAATTTGTTAATATTTTACTATAGGTTAGGGGTGGATAATTTCATCAGTTGTTTATTTATTTATTTTAAGATAATAAAAGCAACAGTTTTTATACAACAAAAGAATATGTAAAAGTATGGTATTTGGGGTAAAAAGTTCCTCTGCTGTTGGGGCTAAAGACAGTAATTAACATGATAATTAATAAATGGCTGACTTTTCTATTTGTTAACATGACATGGTTAGATTCAGATGGTAAATATCATATATTATGTTGGGTGTTCATATTAGAGATAATCACCATGTTTAGAAGGAAACCATCACATTTAAAAACAGGATATTTATCATATCACATAATAACATATCATTTGTTGTTACTACTCTAAATATATATTCAGTTATTATTGGATCTCCTTCAATGCTTTCAGAATCTTTAATTATTAAAATTATTTTGTTTCTGTATTTTAAAATGTATGTTTTATATTAACATATTTTAATGGCAGTATATTTACTGAACAGAATTTGCAGAAAATAGAGCAAACTTTCCTAAAATGAAAGTTTTGAACAAGTATTAACTTAGATATTATTTAAAAAAAAACTAATGAAGTATTTGTATCAATACCGTGTGCCCCTCTTGCCACCTCATACATTTATACGATTTTTAAACAAATAAGCAACTTGAATGATTTATTTTCACACAAAATCTGTTGCTCCAGTAAAGTTCAATACAATGTTATATATGTTCTTTTTTTCTGCAATTATACATTTTAGGCGCAGTGAAAGGCACATTTTTTTATTTTTTATTTTTTATTTTCTTTCTTAAAGTGGGCCTTTAGCCCCGTTATACCCTAAATGTTTACATTAGAGTGCATGTGCTGTAATTAATGGGTAAACTAGCGCCCTCTCCTGTTTGGAGACAGTATTAACATCATAAACTTAAAGCATTCTTCACGTTTCAAATGTTTTAAAATTGATCATCTGAGTCTAATATAATTCAGCAAGCCCAAAACCCTGCTTTATAGTTTAGTTAATTTAATCTCATTTATCGAGTTAGAGATAACTGTGTGGTGCTTTCATCTCTTGTAGAGATATATAAAGCTTCAGAGAGGCGACACATCACCTGAGCTGCAGCAGTCTCTGTTCTTTTTGCTCGGACAGCAAACTGCTCAAATTAAAAGTCATCTTCAAAGCCACTTCAACAAAGCAAGCTGTCTGTGAAGGTATGAATATGTGAGTATGAGTGTGAATATTGTTGAATATGTACTCACAATATTGCATAATAGTTTGCCAGTGTACTTATTTATTTTAGGTTTTGCTATACACCGATGTGGACTAGCACTGAATCCGTTTGTTGAAACTAATTATTGGTGTGATTTAGTTAGCTGTTAAATAAGGAACAAGGAAGCTTATTTTATTTTATTTATTTATTTATTGCATTAACAGAGAGAATGTTCTTTCTTTCTTTCTTTCTTTCTTTCTGTTATTTTTTTTAAATTTTTTTTCAACCTTTTGATTTTATGTCTGTCAGTAATTATCAGTTAATGTTATCGATCTTGTCAATAATGATGTTGTAGCAGCTGATATTTCAGGATGTTTGTGTCTTCCAGTGTGACTTTCCAAATATATGAGATGGTGGACTCTTATTCTTCTGGAGAACTGTCTCCGAAAGGTACATTCTGGACATTTCCTCAAGGCCACCTTTACATTTGCATCCCTTCTGACCAATTTTAAATTAACCAATATATGTATATTACAGGAGGACAAGAGGTATTTCCAAGTGGAGAACAGACTGCACTTAGCAGCAGTGAGGTATGTCTCAAATATTAGGATATGTGTCAGATCTGCATCATGTTTTAAAGAGAAAGCAATGCTTTTAAAGTAAAACCTGCTGAAATCGGTCATTGATTTAAATCAAAGAACAAAATAAAAAAAATCACTCAACTGCTCAAGTTGCTGATTAATAAGATTAATCTGTATCGTTTATGCATATATGATTTATATTTATAGGTTGTTTTAAAATCACTTAACATTTCAGAGTCTATTAAATGTTAAAAATAATGGCTTTCAATTATACTATAATGTTGAATGGCTATAATTAATACATAAAAATGAGGGAAAATGCATTTAATGGAGACACTATTGGTATCAATACTTCATTAATAATATTTAAAATATAATATCTTTATGTTGTTTCTACATTAATTTGGAGGTTCAGTGTGAAATTATGACACATAAATATGCAATCAATCATGATTAATTACAGATAAATGAGTGATTACTTTTTTTAATTGATTGACAGACAGCACTAATTTGAACCTTTTATAGATTTTAAATTTCAATTTAATTTCTAATATTATAGGTCCCCCAGAAAGAGATCAGGACGGCCCCGACCCTCTTGGCCCCCTTCAAATTTTCAGTTTGATAATCCGGTCCTCAAATGAAGCTAAACGAATATTCCTGCTCTAATCTGTTAACATGGGTGTGGAAAAAAAAATAAAAAATGCACCGCATACACACTGCAAACAGAGTATGTGTGAAACAGGTGTAACACGATGGACTGCTCGGTGGTGGCCAAAATTATTAGCGCACTAGTATTTTCAGCAGCTAAAAATGGTTTTAAGTCAGTTATGTCTATCTTTTGCTGTAGTGTGTCAGTACGAAGAGATTTTTAGTGAGATTTTTTAGATCTGATCTGATCATGGAATGACATGAAGAAACAGAACAAACTGAGACAGACTAAATCCAGAAGAACTGCAAGGAAAGCTCCTGAGAAACTCTGCTCAAGTGCACCAAGGACAAAAGCTGCTTTAAACACAAAGCATGCTCACACCAAATGTTGATTTCATTTAGAAGTTAATTGATAAAGTGCCTAAAGCTTTTATCAGCACTGTAGCTCTACAGGTAGGTCTCTTGAAGTGTCTTGGAGATGTTGCCACAGTTCTTCTGGATTTAGTCTGTCTCAGTTTCTCTGAATATTTGCACAGATTTTTGCGTTCAGTGTCAAAAGGCCTTCATCCACCAACACAAATTTTTACCTGCCATCTGGTGCTTGGTGAATGTTAATTTTAGGCCCTGTGCATATGTTATAAAAACAGAAACTCATTAAACAGCTGTTTTTATTATTTTAAGTCATTTTAATGACATTTCTGCCCCACTGTGTGAGAGATCACATTATTTAATGGAGCATTAATATAATACACAATCATCCTCGGTGAACAAAAGAGGCATGAACATATGAGGATTCATAATCATCTTTATAAATGTGCGCTCTTTTGGGATAAAGGCTAAATGGAGCTGTTTTTACACAAGACCAGACAAACTCAGTCTAAGCCTCTGTGTTTTTCTGTGTTTGAGACTGTGAATGTGACGTGGCATATGGCCAAGTATGATAACCCACACTCAGAATTCGTACTCTGCATTTAACCCATCCAAAGTGCACACACGCACACACGCACACACACACACACACACACACACACACACACACACACACACACACACACACACACACAC
>JAUZSZ010000132.1:20707720-20717926 GCA_034780575.1 Labeobarbus marequensis
ATCATATAGTTAAAAAATACTGCAATTTTCACTTGGTGTAAATAGAATCCATTGCTATTTGCACTTAGTTTAAATAGCATTCATCACTATTTGCACTTAGTGTAAATAGTATCTATTGCTAAAAAAAATATGCTATTTGCACTTAGTGTAAATAGCATCTATCGCTATTTACACAGTGTAAATAGCCACTGCCAAGAAATAAAGCTTAGGGTCTACTGTGAGGGCAGTTCACTTTGAATGTTGTCAACTGCTCTGACACACACACTGATGGAGGCCGGGATCACTAACCTATTACAGTATATACATCCACAATATATTTTAAAATGCAATTCATTCCTGTGATGACAAAGCTGAATTTTCAGCAGCCATTACTGATCAGAATGATCAGAAACAATTCTAACATTTCTTATTTTTATCATTTCTTATTATCAATGTTGAAAACAGTTGTGCTGCACGCTTAATAATTTGTATAAAATATGTGATACATTTTTCCAGGGTACTTTAATAAATAAGTTTAAGAGAACAGCATTTATTTGAAATAGAAATCTTTTGTAACATTATAAATGTCTTTACTGTCAAATAGTGCATCCTTGCTGAAGAAGTTTATTAATTTCCTCAAAAAAAAAAAAAAAAAAAAAGAGAAAAAGAAAACAACTGAGCCCAAGTAACCCACTTTGAAAAACTGCAACCCAAGTACAAGGCAACTGAATAATACATATATCAACACAAGCTTATATGCCAAGGGGTTTAGGCAGGAAAATATTCTTTCAGTTCTTCATTACAGTTCTGAATTATAATGTAGCATAAACTTTATGCTTATTAAACATTATACACAGTAAATAACAGCTTAATGTTACAAGTGATTATCAGCAACATTTAATGAACTTAGAGAGTGTCAGAAGGCAGCTGTGAGATGAACATACTGACTTTTTTGGCCTTCTGTCTCACTAGGAAAGCTTTTTAAAAGGTCAAACTGCACTGCAGGCCTTTAAATATGCATTTCAAATGCTTTACAGGGTGTACAAGTATTTCAAGATCATGAAACTTTAGAGACTCAGAGGACTGTTCTGATATGAACATTTCCAAATTTTAGTTTCTTAGCCTGCTGCGAAGAAAGTCAAATCATATGCACTATTTAACCATAACCTTGAAATTTTGCAACCTGGAAAACTCACTGTAGCATTTTTAATACGATTCTAATAATTTTAAAAAGATTCACCACAAAAACATGCACATCATGAAGCCAGTGGATACTTAAAGCATGTTTAATCGGAAAAAAGAAAACATCATTGCTATCAAGCTTGGGTCTCTGAAAGATAAAAATTGTTTTAATATGACTGACTTGACTAGTGAAATTTTATCTGCTAGACAGATGTAAGTATGCAGGCCTGTGCAGTTGAAATTTGAGAAGAAAGTTCAATAACACTAACTCAGAAAACTCTGAAAAACAGCTTTAAAATCAGCAGGGCCACTTCTCAGTGGACTCCTTTTTACACACATGCTAAAGCTCTAATTGAGCCCTTTGAAGATGCACAGAGAAAGAGGGAAAGAGAGAACTAATTGTCCCATATGTGAGCCAAGAAAAAGCTTCCAATCTTGGGCCCCTTTCTCAATTTTAAGCCATCATCCAAGATAAAGGGATTGTCCCTGCTCTATAAAGTAGGTCACCTTAATTCTGGAATTGGATACGGATATCGGACCCAGCCCTGAAAGACAAAGTGTGGGTCTACTGAATTCATTACATCTCCAAATCCAATCTGGATCTCAGGGTACCGCCGGCCAGCCGGGTTCAAGTCTGACCAGAGAAACAAGCAGAAGATTTGCCCTTCATCATTTCTAAAGTGACTGAATCTGACATCTTATCAAGATTTAAGACTGAATGTTATGTCCCAAGCATTAATGCCTCCAGGGTTTGGATTTTTTTCAATTCATCCAATTGACACTGAGCAAAAAACTTGATGCATACTAAGATGTACTGTACATTGTTCCAAATATATTACTAATTCAAGTGAGTTAAGAAAAGCTAGTGACCCACTTTAAATAGTCACAACTTTACTCTAAAAATATCCTCAACATTGACCTACCAACAACTTGCTTAGCAGACAAAAGAGAGGCAAAACACTCACTGCACATTTGAAACAGTCAAGGTCTTGAGAGATTATAAATAGCAAGTATTGCAAGCTAATATGGACGCAAAGTACTGAGACAGATATAAATATTTAATCATGACCAAGATTTTGCATCTTGGTTTTTCAAAATCCTATTTTAGGGATTTGTGACTTCTTGTTACAGAGACAAGGAGTCTCTTGCTTGGCGTTTGTCCACTGAGACTGTGCACTTTCTACTTGTAAAGCTCTCTCAACGTCCACAATGCAGAACATGTCAACTTATTTTGTTCTCATTTTATTTGTTCATGCTACTCAAAAAAGTCTGTAATTATTTATGACCTCCCCATTTTCAGCCGGTTATGGCTACCAAATTTGATATGTAGCCTCAGCAAATGTAAACAAGGAAAGGGATACCTGACACCTGCAATTTCCTGTTAATGGTGACATTAGCATACAATACTCATCAAGTTTAGCAACACAGTCAGCAATGTATTTCTCATATAAGACATGCCAGTTCCTCTAATGTTATTTCTTCATCTGAATTATATTGAAACAAACATCCAGAGACTCCCTCATTGCTGTACTGTACATTTAAGTGTACAACTATGGAAAAATGTGAGAATCCTGAATTTAAAATCCAGTTTAAACCTGGAAATTTAAGTTGTAGAATTTTAAACCAAAACTTTTATGACAAAGAAAAATATTTAAAATGTCAGATTTGCAACATTTAGCTTGTTAACTAATGTCATAGCCTTACAAACCAATGCTCTGAAAAGTATATTTCATTTCAGTGCAAGTGATTCATTTAAGGCATCCAATGAATCTACCTGCAATCTTGTGACAGCTAATGACAGCAGATGACTTATTACTGACCGCAACGGTAGGAATGACATTGCTTAGCATGCAAATAAGAAGCTTATCCCTGCAGGAAACTAAATGCATGTTCAAAATAATGCTAATAAACAAAGCTTATGATCTGAGGATGCTGACATTGGACTCACCTACACAAAAATCAGCCTATAACATCTGGCAACAGATGTGTAAGATGTGTAAGTATAGAACCTGACGTAGCCTACTGCCATACCATAAAAATGTGACACTGAGATATTTGTTATTCACACCACAAAGAAAAAACAGAACACTTGATGACTTGACAGCTAGTCCTGCTACAAGGTTGATAACATCAGTATCTGATCAATCCATCCTTTACTTGGTAACAGTTCACTAAAAGAGAGATGATAACATCAAAGTGCTTCAATTATAGTAAATTAATCAGGTACTGTACTAAAACTACTGAAAGGACTTTGAACATGCACACTTGTGCAAACTTAATATGCTTCATAGCTGTGAACATGACAATAGCAGCCAGCTCCTCTAGCCTCAACTCAGATGAATATTAATCCGGGCTTAAATTAGACTGACTATCTTTATCCCTTCCCTTCGGCGTCAGCTCTCTAAAGTAAAAATAGCTATGAGGAGTGAATAAATAGACGTGCAGACCTATCCATATTGATCCTTCCAGTGGGTGAGATAGCATTTGCAGCTTACCGACACGGCCTTGAGACTTAGGGTGAAAAAGTTTCAGTCTCTATATGTGAGGTCTCTTTGAAGATCAATCAGATCGATGCTCCATACTTGTTCACATAGTATTCCTATAGAAGAAATGTACATAATGTGTCAAGACAAGTGATTTTTACCCCATCTTAGCACTTCAACTATGAGAAATAAATATATTGCTCAGCTGTCAACAGTTGCACAGATAACTTACTGAATAATGCTTGAACTAAATGCATGTATAGTGTTTCTTGCATTTTGGTGTGTTCTTGATCAAAAATGATTATTCTGTGGAAATCAAATCATCAGTGACTGCAAATTCAGCGTGATTGTTTCACACTGTTAACATCAAACTTGGCTGATTGGAATATATGCAAGTTAATGATATTTGAGAGCTGCAGCTGAGGAGACTATTATCAGGAAATAATGACAAATTCCATCCTCAAACAACACAAAAAATAACGTTTTAAAAGCTGGAAAAAGAAAAGTGCCACTACGTATCAGTGGTGTTGAGTTAAACCTCTCAAATTGGTGCATGTAACAATATTAATCTGTTTCCACCCTTTCTAAGCCTACAAAGTCGGAAACCTTCAGAACAAAGTTGCTACACCAACACGCTGGTGTATTTCCAATATCTGCAAGTCAACCAGCTTCAATATGAGTTGAGTAAATAGCTTTCAAGGCATCATTCTGTAAATCCTATTTCTGATTCACAAAGCATGTTGAATTTTTGTGATACCGTTAAATAAATATCAAACTTGCATACTTTTCATACAGTTCCTTGAGAAAAGTTTCTCCCACTTGCAAACATTCTGTAACTTTATCAAATGCATGAAAGCCTCCTTTGGGTTGTATCTTTTCCTAGCCTCCAGCCAAGATACATGACTGCAATCTCTCTACATTCTGTAAATGTAGTCTCTTCTTACATTCTAAAGAACTGAAATTAACTTCTACAATGTCAATGGCATGGCATTTGAGAAGCTTGGCAAAAATCAGTACCCGCTTGCCTTTCTCCCTTGTGACCAGCAGCATAATGATTCAGTCATGATTCTCTGATCTCCAAATTTCACTAGCATTCTGTGTATTATTTGGACTGGGTCATTCTAATCTTTATGCTGAAAACAGTTATACTGCTTAATATTTTTGTGGAAACCACAATACATATTTTTCAGGTTTGTTTGACAAGTAGAAAGTTCCAAAGAACAGTCTTTACTGTTCCTTTTGATTAACTTAATTCATCTTTATTCATTTTATTCAAAGAAAAAAAAAATCTTATTGACTTCAAACTTGAAGTGGTAGTGTGTATATAGGTCAGGATTTCAAAACAGGCTCCTTTGATTGCTAAAAGAAAATTAGGTAACACTTTAGTTTAGGGACCAACTAGTTGCTTATTACTAGCATATTGGCTGTTTATTAGTACTTAAAAAGCACATATTAATGCCTTATTCTGCATGACCACATTTTAGAACCCTGAATCCTACCCTATCCCTAAACTTAACAACTACCAAGCAAATTAGAAGTTTACCGAGGCAAAATTCTCATAGTTGAGAACTGAATCTTAAAATAAAGTATGACCAAAAACTCAATGTACCATTAGACTATCTTGTCTTAAATAAGGAATAACCCTGCTGAAGGACTGCCACAAGCGCCCAAAAACCAAAACTGTGATCTGAAGAACTGTAAACATAACATTTTTTAATCTAAAAGAATCATTTTCAACTCAACTGACCTATATAGCAGAAACTGGTTCTTGCAACACCTTGTCAGTTCTTTTGATCAAAGGCAAGAGCTTGCGCTCTTCAGAAGCTGTATTCTGAAACGTACTATCTTTCGACAGTTTCTTCAGCGTTGCATACATATTAGCAATGTGTTGCACCACATCAGTCTCTGAGTCTGCCATGGAGTGGGTGGGAGTCTCTCACCGTTTTGATCTTGAGTCAGTTCAGGGGCCTGAGAATGCAAATGTCTTTGAATGTCTCCTGTGACTATGTAAGCGCTCAGTCACCAGACCATTCCAACACACATTTCTCTACTCAATTTTTCACACAGGAAGCATACGCGCATTCCTCATTTTGTACATGCCAAGCATTTCAACATAACGTACATTCACCGCTTAATGCCAGTGCCATGCATATCTTACATGCAGAAATCTAGTGTTCTGCTGTTTTATAATGTCTAAACATCACTCTAAAAGCATAAAAGTATCCACTAAGGATGAAACATTCAGCAGAGCATGAACTAAGCAGCCCTCCAGCTGAGTAATACTGCTGTCTCTTGTTCATTCAGGCTTGGTTTCAGCTTATATGTCACATCCCTGATGACCAATCATGAAGCAGAATAAAAAGTGTTTTTAAGAGCCAAAGCATTTATACAAAAACACCCAGAGCAAGATAAGGTATGAGATCCCTTGAGATGATATGGCAAGACTCTTTGAACAACCACACTACTGTACAAAGTGTTTAAAATGTATAATCACTCAGAGTTTTGCAACAGATCTGTAGGGAGTGCCCATTTTTCAGTGGAATAAAAAAGCAGGCCAGCAGTAGAAGCAAGGAGTTACACTGAACACTCCCTAAAGATCCATTATCTGTAAAGATGTGTACATTTTTGTGCACACGCCTTTAATGTAAAACATATATTCTCAGTTACTTTATTCTCTTGACTGTATGCTGAGACAGGACATCTTCAAAATGCTGACAACAAAAGGTTTGGATATGCAATTCTTGCCTTTGACCCTATCCAGGATGCAAATTACAGTACTTGGTAAAGTATGACCTGCCAATTAAGGACGGAGCCACAAAAAGGAAGTCAAAAAAGCTTGTTAAGATCCATTTCTTTCACCCTGTCTTCATTAAGCTCACAAATGTACAACATACAACTTCAACAAACTCTATAATGGGTTGCCTGTGTAAGTCAAGTGAATGCTTAAAAAAAAATCCATAAGGATATGGACAGAAAATAAAACAATGTAAACAATTAAACCATTTCCTAACAATTAAACATTTTTTTTACTGCATGTCATTATTTAAAATTAACTAGGGCCATCCATCACCTGCACAGATTAATTTACTTATTATACTGTAGGTAAAATGTTATTTCTAAAAGCATATGCAATAAAGAATCTAAGGAATTGTAATGAAATTGATATAATATTTGGAACCAGGCCAAATTGGATCAAACAAGAATCTAATAATCAAACTAAAATTGCTATTCCAGTTAATTTTTTTCAAAGATTCAGGATTACTTTATGATTATATGTGGCTTCTTGTTTGATGCTATTAAGATTCCCAAACCCTCTTTGTTTTTCAAACTAAAACATTATCACATTTCTATAAATATGCAAGTGAACTTTTTGTTTCACAATTGTTTTGCTGTTTAAATGTTGCTATATTTGCCAATAATAAGCTGTGTAGTGAAAGGTTCTATTGGGTCAACTGTACATACAGCATGCTGTAGAAGCAGGGCTATTGGGGCATGTTGTCACAAAGGTAAACGAGTAGGCAGTGTATCACAGTACTGTACAAAGAACTGTATATTTCTCCTATGCAAGAAGAGAAATGTCAAATACGTTTTTGTAGTTAGGACTTTAATTTACTTTCAAAAATAATTAGACCATTAGAAATTATACCGACGTTAAGGAGTGACAACTAGTCCTAGTTTCCTCCACATAACCCGTCACTCCACAAATCAACTTTAATAAGCATTCAGCGGCGGTAAAGTCACTATATCCGACATGTGACCGAAGTTAAGTGTTGTTAATTCTTCACATTACTCATGATCTTACAAAACTGGTTTGCTTGATCTGCCAGTGCGATACAGTTACAATCGATAAGCCGTCATTCAACTCAAGTTTCCAGAAATGACAGATCATTACAGCGATACAGATGTCCTCAGAGATAAACCTACCTCGCATTGGGTTTTGAATCCAGAGGATTCCCCCGATAAGGTGTGAAGACTGCCCTAACATCACAGTATCAGAGCAGGTGGTCGAAACACAAACGAAACACCTGTCTAACAGAAGCGTCCAGCTCGCGCGCCTTATGAAAACTGATTAATAACAAGGCGCTCGTCCCAGTCCGCTGCTCCTCAATGAAGAGCGCATCGCATCTCAATGACCTACGTAACAGAGTCGCACAAAATACGGTTTCTAAATATTAAAATGGTTCATTCGGAGTAGGAACATGCTGTTGCTCTCAATGGTGTTCCGCGGCGAGATGTGAATCAGTGGGTGGACGTGCAGATGCTGAATGATGCAGATCGTGAATCTTTACAATACATGCATAGACTGATTTCAAGCCCACGGGGCCCGCAAGCCCATCTCTATGTCATAGGTTTCCAGCGCAGGAGCAGGACAAAGATCTGCGGCTGATCGGCAACCAATCATAATCCCAACCCGGCCGTGGGGAAGCGTTCTTTTCAATAAACAAACATTTCCGCAGAAATGCACCTTGAGACGTTTGTTAAAGTCTTACCTTGAACAGCCATGCTGCTACTCCATGAGTTCGCGCATTATGAGAAGGTAAAGCTGTTGGGTATCTGAGTAGACCCACTCTACCAAAGCGTCTTGCTTATTAACACTTGCAAGCAACCTCTGTCAAAGCCGAGTTGCTGAAAAAGCGTGAAATGTGTTCTCAAGGAACCATGGGTATTGTAGTTCCACCTTAAAGTTACTGGATCTGTAAACACGTTGTTAAACCGGTTTCAACTAATTATATTAGTCAGCATAGGTCATGTTTGTTAGCTTGTTTATTTCTTTGTTTGTTTGAAGATTAAATATAATAATTTTTATTTCAAATATAAATAAACATTTTCATCCGACATTCAATATAGGCTACGCTGAATGCGTTTAAATGTATCAATATTTTAAGAAAATACATACATTTATAAATTATAAACATAAATCCATATCTATCTATCTATCTATCTATCTATCTATCTATCTATCTATCTATCTATCTATCTATCTGACTTTGACATCTACATTTATTCAAAGCAACTTTGATGAGAACAATAGGCTGCAAGAAATGTGGGTGTTACACATCTGAAAGTAAACTGGTTGTTAACCCTGATGGACAAACTTCATATTATTATTTACATTTTTGATGATTATTTTTTCTTTTTCTTCTTCTTCTTTTTGTAGGTTACAAACAAATTGTTCGCTGCAAGAAATGTGTGTTGTTGCTCATAAATACGGCTGCTATTTGTTTTTGTGGAAGTTGTACTTATGTACTGTAACTGTGAACCTGTTGCATGCCTCTAACTCACTTAATATTTTTTGAAAAGTTCTAACTATTGTGACAGAGATTTATTCATTATTACCAATTCTAACATGTTTGAAAGACAGCTGTATAAATCTTGACCTATAACCTCCAAAACTGTAAATCAAAGACCCCATTCAAAGCATGCTTAAGGTCAAAGTTGGTGTGCTCTTTTCTCCTATAGTAGCTAGCGCAAATGTTTCCTTTTACTTTTTCAGTTCTAGCTATCCAAAAAGGACAACACTGAGTCAGAACAACTATAGAGCTGCATAAATTCTTTATTGAGCTATTAATCAGGACCACTTCCTGTGAAAGAGTTTGACATCCCTGGATGAGACAGAAGATAATATAAGTGGAGAATGCAGAGACTGAAGAGGCATCATTATAGATACAGATCACTGTCTGCAGAACTCAGACTTTCTCAGTTCGTTTGCATGAGTGAATACAATAATGATGAGCATCAAGCCTTTAGAAAATAATTATCATTAACCTACATCCCTATCACTGTGAACTGGTTCCCTAATTCAGGTTATGGGAAATTAGTTAGAATATATATAATCTATAATTACTCATTAATCATTTCGGGTCTTTTGTGTGGCAGTATGAAAGTATTTTGAACATGTTTAGTTGGACAAAAAAAAAAAAAAAAAAAAAAAAAAAGAAAAAAAAACTGCACAGTATTGCTTCAATAATGTTGAAGCCACTCTAATGAAATGCCTGTCTTGGTGGTACTTTTGTGGCAGGGAGATGGAAAACAATATCTGTACACAGATATAGGGGAGACATCCTACATTAAGAACAAGGTCATTATCCAACTCTCAGGAAAGTAAAACACCAGTAATTTCATCTTCCAGCTGTAATTTGTGACAATTAGAGGTCGCCTTCTGGCAGCTGAACAACTCTCAAGGCTCTTGTTCAACCAATACCCACAGACAGCCAATGAATGGAGACTACACTTCCAGATCTATGTCATTACATTTGGAGCCCCTTGGTGGACATCATGGATCCTGGAACAAATGATGACCATTTTGGGTCTGACCAAGTGGCTTTTCCTGAAATGATACTTTTTATATTAATTTTCATTTGTTTTCATCAATGGATTATGGACACCTAACATTGCAAATAAATATAAATAAATAATATGAAGTGTAGACTACTATTAATTGAAATCTTCAAGCGGAGATACAGAGCTTGCCTGTCTATCAGGTCCAGGTATAAGATTTTGTTCCACATATTTATGTCATGAGACAGCACTTCCTGTTAATGTTTTTTTTTAAATCCGCATT
>JAUZSZ010000132.1:20718026-20733365 GCA_034780575.1 Labeobarbus marequensis
ACTTTATCAAATGCATGAAAGCCTCCTTTGGGTTGTATCTTTTCCTAGCCTCCAGCCAAGATACATGACTGCAATCTTTCTCCATTCTGTAAATGTAGCTTCTTCTTACATTCTAAAGAACTAAAATTAACTTCTACAATATCAATGGCATGGCATTTGAGATGCCTGGGAAAATCGGTACCCGCTTGCCTTTCTCCCTTGTGACCTGCAGCATAATGATTCAGACATGATTCCCTCATCTCCAAATTTCACTAGTATTCAGTGTATTATCTAGACCGGGTCATTCTAATATGCTGATATGGTACTAAAGAAACATTTATGTTGAAAAGAGTTGTGCTGCTTAATATTTTTGTGGAAACCATGATACATATTTTTCAGGTTTGGTTGACAAGTAGAAAGTAGAAAGTCTTCACTGTTTCTTTTGATTAATTTAAATGCATCCTTATTCATTTCTAAAGAAAAAAAATCTTATTGACCCCAAACTTGAAGCAGTAGTTTGTATATAGGTCAGGATTTCAAAACAGGTCTCCTTGCATACTAAAAGAAAATTAGGTAACACTTTAGTTTAGGAACCAACTAGTTGCTTATTGGCATGCACGTTACTAACATATCGGTTGTTTATTAGTACTTATAAAGCACATATTAATGCCTTATTCTGCATGACCATATTTTAGAACCCTTAACCCTAGCATACCTTACTAACTACAAATAAACAGCAGATTAGAATTTCATTGAGGCAAAATTCTCGTAGTTAAGAGTTAGATCATAGTGAGAATTGCTGAACACTGCTGAAGGACTGCCAAAAGCACCCAAAAACCACAACTGTGATCTGAGGAACCGTAAATGTAACAAAGAACATTTTTAATCTAAAAGAATCATTGCCAACTCAACTGCCCTATATAGCAGAAACTGGTTATTGTAACACCTTCTCAGTTCTCTTGATCAAAGGCGAGAGCTTGCTCTCTTCAGAAGCTGTGTTCTGGAACGTACTCTCTTTCGTCAGTTTCTTCAGCACTGCATACATATTAGCAATGTGTTGCACTACATCAGTCTCTGAGTCTGCCTGGAGTGGGTGGGAGTCTCTCGCCGTTTTGATTTTGAGTCAGTTCAGGGGCTTGAGAACGCAAATGTCTTTGAAATGTCTCCTGTGACTATGTAAGCGCTCCGTCACCAGGCCATTCCAACATATATTTCTCAACTCAATTTTACATACAGGAAGCATACCCGCACTCCTCATTTTATACATGCCAAACATTTCAACATAGTACATATTTCCGCTGCTTAATGTCAGTGCCATGCATATCTCACATGCAGAAATCTAGTGTTCTGCTCTTTTATAATGTCTAAACATCACTCTAAAAGCAGAAAAGTATCCACTAAGGATGAAACATTCAGCAGAGCATGAACTAAGCATCCCTCCAGCTGAGTAATAATGCTGTGTCTTGTTCATTCAGGCTTGGTTTCAGCTTATATGTCACATCCCTGATGACCAATCATGAAGCAGAATAAAAAGTGTTTTTAAGAGCCAAAGCATTTATACAAAAACACCCAGAGCAAGATAAGGTATGAGATCCCTTGAGATGATACGGCAAGACTCTTTGAACAACCACACTACAGCACAAAGTGTTTAAAATATACAATCACTCAGAGTTTTGTAACAGATCTGTAGGGAGTGCCCATTTTTCAGTGGAATAAAACAGCAGGCCAGCCAGCAGTACAAGCAAGGAGTTACACGGAACAATGTACACTCCTTAAAGATCTATTATCTCTAAAGATGTGCACATTTTTGTGCACGCCTTTAATTTAAAATGTATATTCTCATTTACTTTATTCTCTTGACTGCATGCTGAGACGAGTCAATCTTCAAAATGCTGACTACAAAAGGTTTGGATATGTAATTCTAGCTTTTGGCCCTGTCCAGGATGCAAATTACAGTATTGGGTACAGTATGACCTGCCAATTAAGGACAGAGCCACCAAGAGGAAGTCAAAAAATCTTGTCAATGTGCATTTCTTTTACCCTGTCTTCATTAAACTTACAAATGTACAACATAAAACTTATGACAAACTCTATAATAGTTTGCCCACATAAGTCAAGCAAATGCTTAAAAAACACTAGGATATGAACAGAAAGCAACGTAAACAATGAAACTTTAACAACTAAACATTTTTTGTTTTTTTAAATTGCATGTCATTATTTAAAACTAATTGGAGGCCATCTATCACCTGCACAGATAAAGTTATTTATTATATGTAAAATGTTTTATATATATATATATAAGCATAGGCATTTA
Organism: Labeobarbus marequensis; assembly: GCA_034780575.1. NCBI lineage: Eukaryota > Metazoa > Chordata > Actinopteri > Cypriniformes > Cyprinidae > Labeobarbus > Labeobarbus marequensis. The sequence goes on from JAUZSZ010000132.1 coordinate 20,720,320, forward strand.
AAGAATTTAAGGAATGTTAATGGAATTCATATCATATTTGGAACCAGACCAAATCAGACCAAACAAGAATCTAAGAAACAATAAACTGAAATTCCTATTTCCATTTATTTATTTCAAAGATTCAGGATTATTACATAATTATAAGTGGGTTATTGTTTGATCCTATTAAGATTTCCAAACACCCAATTGTTTTCCAAATGAAAATGTTATCATATTAATATAAATGTGCAAGTTAATTTTTGTTTCATAATTGTTTTTCTCTTTACAAGTTGCTATGTTTGCCATAATAGGCCGTGTAGGGAAAGTCTCCATTGGGACAACTGTACATACAGCATACTGTACATGCAGGGCTATTGGGGCATGTTGTCACAAAGGTAAACATGAGGTGTATATCAGTACTGTACAAATAACTGTATATTTTTCCTATGCAAGAACGAAAATGTCAATTAGTGAGGACTTTAAATCACTTTAAAAAAATAATTCGACCCTTAGAAATATATACCGACGTTAAACGAGTGTCAGCTAGTCCCAGTTTCCTCAACATAGCCCATCATTCCACAAATCAACTTTAATAAGCATTCAGTGGCAGAAAAAGCACTAGACCATACATTTGACTGAAGTTAAGTGATGCTAATTCTTGGTATTATTCATAACCTTACAAAACTGGTTTGCTTGATCTGCCAATGTGATACAGCTACAATCGATAAGTCGTCATTCAACGCAAGTTTCGAGAAATGACAGATCATTACAGCGACACAGATGTCCTCAGAGATAAACCTACCTCGCATTGGGTTTTGAATCCAGAGGATTCCCCCGATAAGGTGAGGAGACTGCCCTAACATCATGGTACCAGAGCAGGTGGTCGAAACACAAACGAAACACCTGTCTGACAGAAGCGTCCAGCTCGCGCGCCTTATGAAAGCTGATTAATAATAACGCGCTCGCGCCAGTCCGCTGGTCCTCAATGAAGAGCGCATCGCATCTCAATGACCTACGTGAAAGAGTTGCACAAAATACGGTTTCTAAACATTAAAATGGTTCATTAGGAGTAGGAACATGCTGTATTGTGTTGTGTTCCTCTCAATGGTGTTTCGCTGCGAGATGTGAATCAGTGGGTGGACGTGCAGATGCTGAATGATGCAGATCGTGAATCTTCACAGTACATGCATAGACTGATTTCAAGCCCACGGGCCCCGCGAGCCCATCTCCATGTCATAGGTTTCCAGTGCAGGAGCAGGACAAAGATCTGCGGCTGATCGGCAGCCAATCATAATCCCAACCCGGCTGAGGGGAAGCTTCGTTTGTTTGTTTTTGTTTGTTTGTTTGCTGTTGAAGCGTTATTTTCAATAAACAAACATTTCCGCTGAAATACATCTTGAGACGTTCGTGAAAGTCTTACCTTGAACAGCCATGCTGCTACTCCATGAGTTCGAGCATTATGGGAAGGAAGGTAAAGCTGTTGGTTGTCTGAGTAGCCTGCCCCACTCTACCAAAGCGCCTTGCTTATTAACACTTGCAAGCAACCTCTGTCAATGTCGAGTGTGCTGAAAAAGCGTGAAATGTGTCCTCAAAGAACCATGGGTGTTGTAGTTCCACCTTAAGTTACTGGATCTGTAACCACGTTGTTAAACCGGTTTCAACTTCTAATTATATTAGTCAGCGTATACATGTTTGTTAGTTAGTTAGTTAGTTAAAATAATAAATAGCCTATATGTATTTATTTATTTCAAATAAAAATAAGCATTTAGGCTAACATTCATCCAACATTCAATCGTCTATAGGCTACACACGCTGTATGCGTTTTAAATTTTATTTGATCTATTTACGTTTGTGAATTTATTTGTTTGTTTGATTGATTGATTAACATTACCATTTACATTTATCCAAAGCAACTTGCATGCATGGGAGAATAAAAGGCTGTGAGAAATGTGAGTGTTACACATTTGAAGGTAAACTGTTTGTCAACCCTGGTAGAAAAACCTCATCTTATTTTATTGAAATATTTGATGATTATGTTTTAAGTAGTGCTGTCAAACAATTAATCCAACAAATTAATGGCATCCAAAATAAAAGTGTTTGTTTACATACTATATGTGTGTGTGCTGTGTATATTTATTAAAGACAAGCACGTGCATGTATACATTTAAGGAAAATGTTATGTTTATATATTAAATATATTTATATATGATATAGTTTATATGAATATTAATATACACATGTAAATACATGTAAATATTTTCAAAATATATGCTGTATGTGTGTCTTTAAATATACATAATAAATATTCACATTGCACACACATATATGTAAACAAACACTTTTTATTTTGGCAATTAATCACAATTAATCGTTTGACAGCACTAGTTTTCAGAAATGTTTATATATATATATATATATATATATAGATATATATAGATATATATATATATTTTTTTTTTTTTTTTTTTAATTAGGTTCCAAACACATTCTAAGCTGCAAGAAATTTGTGATGTTGCTCACAAACATGGCTCATTTTTGTGGAATTTGTACTTGTGAAACTGTGAACCTGTTGCATGCATCTAACTCACTGAATATTTGAAAAGTTCTTACTATTGTGACAAAGAGAGTTCTCCATTGTTATCACTTCTAACATGTTTGAAAGACAGCCATATAAATCTTAACTAACCAACTTCCAAATTTTAAGTCAAAGGCCCCTTCAAAACATGTTATTGTTCAAAGTTGGTGTGCTTTTTTTCTCATTTGGTAGCTAGCACAAATATTTCCATTTACTTTTTCAGCTCTCGCTGTCCAAAAAGGACAACACTGAGTCAGAACAACCGGAGAGCCACATCAATTCTTTATTGAGCTCTTAATCAGGCCCACTTCCTGTGAAAGGATTTGACATCCCAGGATGAGACAGAAGCTAGTATAAAGTGGAGAATGCAGAGACTGAAAAGGCATCATAGATACAGATCACTGTTTGCAGAACTCAGCCTTTCTCAGTTTCTTTTGCATGAGTGAATACAATAATGATGAGCATGAAGTCTCATGCAAACCTACATCCCTATCGCTGTGAACTGATCACATCACAACCTAATTCAGGTTATGGGAAATGTGTTAGAATATATGTCATCTATAATTACACATGGTTCTCTTTGGGTCTTCTGTGTAGCAGTATGAAATTATTTTGAACAGGTTTAGTTGAACAAAAAGAAAAAAAAAACATCCCTGCACATTATTGCTTCAATCTTGTTGAACCCACTCTAATGAAATGCCTGTCTTGGGGGTACTTTTGTGGCAGGGAGATAGAGAACAATATCTGTACACAGATATAGTGGAGACATCCTACATTAAGAACAAGGTCATTATCCAAGTCTCAGGAAAGTAAAACACCAGTAATTTCATCTTCCAGCTGTAATTTGTTACAATTAGAGGTCACCTTTTGGCAGCTCAACAACCCTCAAGGCTCTTGTTCAACCAACTATCCACAGACAGCCAGTGAATGGAGAGTGCACTTTCAGATCAATGTCATTACAGTTGGAGCCCCTTGGTGGACATCATGGATCCTGGAACAATAATGACTATTTTGGGTCTGACCAAGTGGCTTTTCCTGAAATTATACTTTTTATCTTAATTTTGTTTTTATCAGTAGACTAGACACCTAACTTTGCGAATAAATAGCAAATATGGAGAACACTGTATATTATGTAACTGACCTAAATTGAAACCTTCAGGTGGAGCTACAGAGATTGCCTGTCCAGCAGGTCCAGGTATAAGATTTTGCTCCACATTTTTATGTCATGATACAGCACTTCCTGTTAAGGTTTCTTTTTATCCGCATTCCTGATGATTACAGTCAGCTCTAGTTTTTCTGGTTTCCAGACAAATGATAATTAAAGAATGTTTGGCATTGCTTATCAGTTTGCTCTGTGGCTAAACATGTTGTTCTGCTACACGTCTTCATGCTCTTACGTTGACACACTTTCCATAAGCTTCCCATAAACATGCTGCCATTTGTTGCTGTAACGTGACATATTTTGAAAGAGACAGCCACTGTTTATTTTCATTTTAAATCACCCTGAAACAAAATAAATAAATAAATAAAAATCATGTGCTTCTTGCAAAGTAAGCTACTTCCAAATTTCCAAATTGTGAAAAGACAGCATCTGTGACTGAATATGTGAAGGACAGATGATATTGTCAGTTCTATACTAACCAAAACAAAGACCCATCTTGTTTTACTCAAATACTTGTATTGTTTTAAAAGTACATCATGTACTAAATGCAGAGATAATTTCCAGTTTCATAATGATTGCAAATGCATGGCAAGGAGGAAATTGTAGCGTTAGTGCACTGCTCCCTCTTCTGGATGATTTATAGTATGACAAATAATATACCAACAGCAGCCCTTTTGTTTATCTCTACTGTATAACCTTAGTGCAAATAATCCAATTCGTTTTACTAGTTTCTTATTTAAAAAGCATGATTCAATTAAACACATCTTTGTACATGCATACACATAAATAAGCAAACACAGCAAGAGCTGAGACAGCTCAGAAAACCCAGTCTGCAAACTTACAAACTGTATGTAAACAGTTAGAACCATAATAGTTTAATAATATCATTTTACACAATATCATAATACATTTCTATATTTTATCAATAGCAGCAAAATCTTTCACATTCAGTTCAGGGTCCCCACACTGTGTCATACTAACAGAGTAATAATGATGCCATCATCCTGGCCCTGCCACAGCATCTCCCCCTCAAAAGCCACCTTTCCATGCTTCCTGGCCCTCATTAGTATGCCCACGACTTTATCAGAGATCCGCACATATCTGTCAAACAGATCGCCAAAAGTCACTCTAGCGTAACCGTCTGGATCCGGGTCCGTCATGGTCCTTATGATGAAGCACATGTCATCTATCTCCCGGTGGATGTGTGCCTCTGCACGTTTGGCCCTCTCTGCTGTCTTACTGCCTTCTTTGGGCCTACCATAGCCCTCCTCACCCCTCCGCAGCCGCGTTGACATGGAGTACTCATAATCAAAGTCCTCGCTGAAGGGGTTGAGCTTCTGATTGATGGTATGCTCCGATGCCCAATTTTGCCAGCGGCTTTTTAAGCTGCCCACAGCACTGTATTTTTTGGACAGGGTATTTATTTTGTTGGCATCTTCAACATCCTTCTTGCCCCTAAAAAGATATGCATATTATTTATAATAATGCATATTATTTATAAAACTATGCAACTTGTAATGCTAGTAGGCTATTTAAGTGCAACAAATGTTTAAGCACTGCAGTTTAAAACCAAGTGATCTTATTTATTAATAAGTGAGTTATTTAAACACACTGATTCATTCAGTAACAAAACAAATGGCAATCCTTTTTTTTAAGTGAGAATCTTTTACTCAACCAGTTCTTTCAAAAACACAGATTAATTCAGGAACTGAATAAGTAATTGTCTTTATGAGTAATAACAAAAAGACAAAGTTGGATGGCAAAAAAGTTGGCGGAGTGGCCCTATATAATCAGTATGGCTTGTGTTGATATTGGTTATATTGGTCCTCTTTGGAGTTATCTTAGTTGTCAAGTTCTATCTGGCATTTCTGTCAAAATTAAATTATTTACATATTCTTATTCTGTGACAACTTATTTACATTATGTGATAGATTTTTAATGTTGTGTACATTTTGGGACTTTTTATTTAAAAAACAAACAAAAAAGTTATATCTACACAGTCGAATGGAATGCAAAACTTTGAAGCTCAATATCTCAAAATGACTCTGAATGCAGATAGAACCTTATAATTCCAAGGGGATGATATTACTAAGTATTATAGCATAATAAAAGCTCTAATGGTGCATAAATGGTGCACTCTATGGTGCATTTCCATGAAGCATAAGTTAGAAATACATTGCTTTACAACATCTAAATATTAGCATGACTGACTAACCTTTCATACCCGTCTAAAAGATCACACATTTGCTTTATCACTTTTTGTTAAAAAAACCACTCCACTTTTTATCTCAACTGTTGCATTGGAAGACCAGAACTTACCTGAGAACAGAGGATCTTTTGATTGTGACCTCAGACTCTGTATTTTCATTCGTCCTATTATTCTCTGTGTCATCCTGGTTGGTTCCTAGCTGCAGGCTTCTAGCCTCATTATCCTCACCACCCTCTTGAGCCTGCTTTTTTTCCTTTTCCATTTCCTTCCAGCCCCGTGTCAGCTCTGAAACCATGTTGGAGCATTTCCTGCGGCGTGTGGGTGACCCTTTCTTGCTCAGCATCTTGTCCAGTTCATCTGTGGCCAGGTCCTTACAGATGCGTTTGGTCAAAAAGTCAATGCCCGCACTTTTCTCCTGAACTTCCCTCGTCACAGTTTTCACCACTTGTGCGGTTTTGATGCGTGACTCCTCGGCAGCCTCCACATCATCCTGTTTTTTATTTCTAGGGTCCTGATTGGAAAGAGACTTCTTTGATGGTTTGATCTTTGGAACTACTTTTTTTGCATCTTTGGGGTCTTCTGGGTAACTCGGGGCCCATCCACTGGGTTCGCTGGACTGCTTCTCTTCATTTTCGCTGACCCACTGCTGCCAGCTCCGTGTTAAACTGCACACCATGCTGATGGCACGCAGCTTTTTAATGTTCTTGTTCGTTGAGGGCTTCTTTTCTGACATTGCTTACCTCCAAGGGGTTGCTTCACTCATTCAAGTTCTTTGTCCCTGATGGCTTTTATACAGCACCTCGTTGTGATTCCCAACTTGTAGTAAATTCTAGACTCTGAGCTCTCCCTTAGGCACTAGTGGTTTTGAAATGGGTGAACCAACTTTACATGGCGGTGGAAAGTATGCCAGGCATCTCCGCTGATCATCTTTCCTTGACACTTACCGACTACTGGGATTGGTGGGGAATCACGTTTCATCATAGACGTTGCCCATTGCTGGGGGTAAACAGGGCAAAGATGTCAGTGAGTGTTAAGCTTTTTCCTATGCAGCGCAAATGTGCAGACAACCGCTCTGTACATCTTATCTGGATACTTGCACTCAGTTGACTTCGCCTTTAGCATTACCTGATGCTTTACCAAGATAATCAGTTAGCAGTATCAGTTAGCAAAAGCAACAATGTCCATGTCGTCAATGTTAAGTGGTAAACTACCAATGTGAATTGTGTGGATCATATGCATAGGTTCCCCCAACAGTCAATACTGTGAATAATTATAGTGAGAATGAATGGATTCTTGACAACAATTCCAACTATGTAAATGTCCAAGTTGAAGGAAGAAGTTCTGTATTAAAGCTTAAATTTAAACCTGGAGACTACAATGTTACTTAGACCATCACACCACATGGTTTATTTCAACCTCATGAAAAATAATATAGTTAATAGATGGCCTGATATATATATAGATATAACATATATAATGCATTTTATAATAACACATATATGAAGTAATAAATACATTTCAATATGATATAATTTAATATATGCAGTAAATATTAATAGTTTTTAACTATAGTTAAAAACTATTATTATTATTAATTGTATACAATTATATGTATGTACACTGTAAAAATTATTTTTTTTATTGTAAATAAAATAAAGAAATTAATAACCTTTTTGATTTAGGGAAGAGCAAATGTCAAGGAGTCACTCGATCCAACACAGAACCAGAGATGTCTTTGGTACGGAAAAAAAGTCACCTGAAGGAGACATTGCAGTAGTTTCTGCTTGCATACACAGCGGATAGTCTTGCATTGCACCTGGCAGCATACTAAGACAGAAGGGATCTGACAAAATTATAATGCAACTGAACTAGAAACACTTCTCTTTCTTTGTGCCACAGAAAAGCATTTAAGTGAAGAAAATTGTGCTTGTGCATATTTAAATGATGTGTAAAAGGTGTTTAAGTATGCCAACTATGTTTATCGGTTTGTTTTCTGATAGCATTGAGAGGCATTATTAATAGTATCTGCATGAAGCAAAGGGAAGGCAGCTGCTGCCTGTCAGTCACATGATGTAGAGCTGTGTCAGTGTGGATGCATAGTGGATGGTCACTGTGACTGCAAGGGAACTCTAGACAAATGGAGCATATTCCAAACTGCTCTTGATTCTAGACCAGAGAGAGAGAGTGAGAGAGCACAGTGCAACAGAACAAATTCAAGTCATAATTTGGTCTCAAAACATTAACATAGGTTAAAAAATGTAGAAGAAATTTGAAATGATCATATTATTATATTTAACACTGGTTAAATCTCAGCTGTAATTAAAGATCACCTAAACAGAGAAAATAAAAAACACTGCAGAATTAAAATAATGTTGGTGTTTGTAAAGTGTGTGTGCACTGAGCCGCCAGCAGAGGTCTTCATAACAACAGTGTTCCAATTTGAATGGCTGAGAAGAGCTGTCATGTAGGCTACTAAATAATCTTTTTTTTAAACTAAATTAAACTTTTATTTTAATACTTTAAAGTGCACATATGCTATATATAATTACAGTACTATATACACATTGCAGGTCAAAAGTTTGGAATAATTATGATTTGTTTAATGTTTTTGAATGCAGTCTTTTAAACTCACTAAAGCTGCTTTTATTTGATCAAAAATACAGTAAGAACAATTATATTATGAAATAATTACATTTTAAATAACTGCTTCTAATTAAATGTATTATAAAAGGTAATTTATTCCTGTGATGGCAAAGCTTAATTTACAGCAGCCATTACTCTAGTCTTCAATGTCACATGATCCTTCAGATTCTAATGTGCTGATTCAAATATATGTAGCCTGTATTATTATTATTATTATTATTATTACCATAACATAATCAAAATTTAGCTATTGTGGTGCATGCTGCTAGCAATGCCAAAGTCATGGGTCTGATTCGTGGAATCTCTGCATGCAATGTATCTAAAAGTTTCTACCAAAGCATCAATGCAATAAGTAATCTGTGATAAATTGGTCTGTGAAAAGTGTTTCAGGAGATATTTAAAGACCAAAAATGCAGACTATCATTAGAGTGTAAGCACAATCATGTGCAGATGTTGAGATAGAGGCAGATCATCCAGAACGAATGATATATGGGGTCATTCTGCAATGCAGGTCATATGTCAAGGCCCCAAATTCCCTTTGTGTTTCGAACTGAGACCACTTAAATGACCTCATCTCACCCCACACTTTCCCAAAACCTCTGTAAAAAGAAAACTGATGGACAAGAGCACTTACACAATTTTGATTGTCCACACGACTTCATCTGAATTAAAAATGCTAATTGAGACACAGCTTACTCTCAGTGCACAAGTCATTCCTTCCATAATACCTCATTTAACTCATCTAGTACACAAATATTTGTCCTACACCAGCCCTCAGATGGTTTCCATTTTGACCAAGCTTTCAACTGATTTATTGCGTTCATCATTGGTATGGATGGGTACCTCATCCAAAAAGCCAGGTGTGAATTGACTTCCCAAATGTCTGGTGCGGCTGTCTGCACTAGACTTATGCTCCAGTGGTTCCTTCATCCATCTGGGCCGAAAATCTCTCCTGGTCAAGGCAGGCAGTAGGGTCCAGAGTCAGAGTAAGAGCAACTGTACCTGCTGGTGCATGTCACACTTCCCTGTTTCTCCGCATTTCTGTTTGCCTTTCAATTCCTCCGAGTTTAAAACCGTTCCTGAGCTTGTTTTGTTTGGCCATCATAGCTAATTGAGCAGACACAGACTTCACCGCACTATCCGAAGCCCTGGGGTTTCTGATTTGCGTATCATTCTGAGCAGGGACATAGGATTTATGTTGTGGTAATCTGTCTCTGATTAAAGGCACCATTAAGTCTTAAATGCTGATTTAAAAAAGAGGTAAATACATTGCTCTGCTTTTACACTGAGGTTGCAGGCAAAGCTTTTGGTTTTCAAAATATTTGCAGTAGGTGGAACACATTGCCATCGAAATAACAATTTTTTGTCCTGAAAGTAACAATTTTGAATAATTATACTCTAGGGTTTTACTCATAGTTATTACAGAATATTTGTACTGTGAGAATCATATTGTACTATGTTGTTTTTGGAGTAGCCGTCTAACTTTAGCTGCCAACCATGAATAAAAAATACCTGCAAGACTGCACAGTAGAGGAAAAACAGTGCCCGATTCTCTGACAGACATAGAAATTAGACATAGAAATTATAAGAGAGAAAAAGCAGATGAGTAAAACAAAAAAAATAAGAATCACAACATCCTCTTTTCATGGATAACAACCTAAGTGTTGCCTTGAATATTCTGGGCGCTCCAAAGTCAACAGTGTCAGCTCATGGTCTTCAAATCTGTCTCTAATCCAATAAAGCTCTACTGCAATGAACATTAATGATTGTGTTTAGCTGTCTGGGGCGGCCTAATAAATAAACGAAATGGACGGTAAATTAGCTCGTACGTGATCAGTAGTAGGCGGCAAGCCCGCCATCTCTGTCAGGAAGAGTGAGTGGACACATGCAATCAGATTAGCTCATTATGGACCGAGAGGTACTCTCTGGCTTTGAATTTATTAGACACATTTGTAATGTATCCATTTTTTAGGGGCAAGTACGTGAAAAAGTGAAGAGTTACATATGTGGCGGATCGTGAAAAATCACGTTTCGTTGTTTTGACTCCCGCGTGCGACTGACAGAGCATTTGGTGAAAGGGTTGGCAAGACGAGTAGAGTAGTTTTTCCTGGCTGATTTATTAAAAAGGATTTAAATAAATGAATACATGATAATAAAAAAAAAAACATATGCATATATATACATAAGTGCTGTCAAAATTCGGGCATTAACACAGGCATTTAATTTTTCCAGTCTAACAGCTTTAAAAACATTTATCGCAGTTGACACAGGGGAGGGGCTATGGATGGCCTCCCCACTCTCAACTGCTGCTTCTGTCTCTTTTCTTGACAAGAATTGCATTTATTTAGATGCAGAACGAGGCGCTACCAGCGCAGAAATGGTACATGTGACTAGGGCGCTTCAGAACAACAAATTCAACTTGTAAGCTCATTATTGAGACTGAAAGACCTGAAGTAAGTCAGAAAAGGTAACGAGTTGTGAGAAAATACAATGCATGTCAGATCCCCGTCAAGTTCACCAGTGGCAGCTCTTAAAGAAATTAGCAGCCAAAATAGCCTTATAAGCCAGCTGCTGTGATGTCTGTTGATCAAATAGCAAAAGAAAAATGAGGAAATTGATAACTTTTATAGCTGTAAGGAATCAAGGATTCATCTATATTTAATTTAGAAGTTAGTGTTTGATAACTTCATTCAGTTTCTGTATATTTCCAACTTGCTAGTCTAATAAATATTAAAATTGATAGCTCTCAAATATACTGTATTGTTGAATGGTCAATGGTTAAATATTAGGGGGAAAACAATTTCATAGACAACAATTTCATAGATTTTCAAACAGTTTCATATATTTTTTTTCTACAACTGCAGCAGTATTGGTACTGATCACTGATTACTTTATCAGTGATACTAGCCTTCAGTCATATATATATATGTAGTCATATATATATATACTGTCTTTATGTTGTTTGTGCATTAATTTGAAGATTGAATGTGAAAATTTTGCAATTTAAAATAATTTTGCAATATAACAGTATAATTGCGATTAATTTCAGTAAAAATGTGCAATTAATTAGTAAAAAAAAAAAGCACGAATTTACATGCTTGTTCTTTTTTCCATTTAATTTATTTATTGCAATATATATTTTCAGGAATCTGTTTATCTTCATGAGTTTGCCCCTGAGTCAGCGTCCCTATGGAGAAGTGTTAAGCAAACTCAGCAAGCCATGACCTCATGCTACAGAATTGTATGTCAGACACTAAATCTCCTGAGGTAGTGTTAGTACATCCATTATAAATTTTCCTGAGAAGAACAACACCATTTAGCGGTATTAAAAATGAAGGATAAAATCTAGGAGTTCAGCTGGATATCTGAGAGGGAGGACAGGGCCATACCGTGTAAACATGCTTCCTCTCCTCTACAGTGAGGTATAATTAAGAGGTCTTGCCTTTTTCGTGTGTGTTACATGATTGATTGTCCCTCATCTTTGCTGTACTGTAATAGTTATGCTTTCTGACATAATGGATAGGAAACTATTCTTACACAAACACTCATCCTTGACTGTCTGTGCAGATTACCTCTGATGCACAAGAGGACATAAAACATGTATGCGACTGCAGATAGATGTTTTCTAGATGTTCTAAAAGGTGTGATATTGGGCACAAGCCTTTCTGTGAAAATAATACTAGCACATCTTCATGAAGAATGAGACCATATTGTCTGTTGTCTGAGACCTTGTGCATAAGAAAAACCTCATGGATTTCTTATTTGAGCTTTTAGATAACCCAAGACACCATCTCTCATATGTAATATGTCTAAACTGACTGCACTGTATTTTATGTATAATCATTTCTATTTCTGTTTTAAATTCATTTTAAATAAATTTCTAACTCCATGTTTTTGTTATTTTTAATTCCTTGTTTTTATTGCGGTGATTATTAATTTTATTAATTAATTAATTTTATTTATTTATTTATTTTGAATTAGCACTTTGAATTACCACTGTGTATGAAATGTGCTATATAAATAAACTTGCCTTGCCTTGCTTAATACAACAGATTTTCTTGATAACATACTGCACTTTATGGTCACATAAGTACGTTGCCTAATAGGATGATACATTTGCATCTGTTGCCATGTAATGTCTGTAAGACTTTTTTCAAATCTTGATGCCCCCTTGTGGTCAGATCCACTTCCATTGTGTTGTAGCTTCATTTTTTCGGTCCTGATTTATATTCCATTCTTGTTGTGAACCCATGGCTGCTTCGTAAGTTTCACTGTGCTGGGTCTGCCAGTTCCTTCTGGGCTGCTTGTTGGGGATCTTGCACCCAGTTATGCCCCTGCGGTCTTTCCTTGACGTGACTAGCATATAAAACTTTTGTACATTCAGGTCCATAAATATTGGGGCATTGACACAATTCTAACATTTTTGGCTCTATACACCACCACAATGGATTTCAAATGAAACGAACAAGATGTGCTTT
>JAUZSZ010000132.1:20796582-20808454 GCA_034780575.1 Labeobarbus marequensis
TTAAGTTTCATAAATATAATTAACATTAAGGATAATTAAAAAGCAACATTCAGTTGCGTCCTTATATTTTTAGGTATAAGAAAACTAGCAGTACAAGTCATATAAACTTAAATTATATTAAACTAACGTTTAAAAAAAGGCTAAATCTCATGCAACTTAAAAAAAGAAGTTAAAATTAGTTAAATTAATCTGATGAGTTAAAGTAATGGAAAAACACATTGCCATGATCTTGATCTTTTTTTTTTTGTTGTTGCTGTTGTTTTTTTTATTTTTGTTAGATATTGTTTGTAGGCAATTTAAATAAACTAGTGACTGTAGGAAAAGTGTTTTGAAGGAATCACAGAGTCAAAAGTGTCCATATTTAAAGAAACATCCTCAAAGGCCCACAAGTGTAAACCCTGATAACCCTGCAACAGCTCTCAAAAAAAGAAAAAAAACTCCTTATCAGTTTGCAGATACACATACTGTTAAGGGAACACCATATAGCATTAACTGTATTTATGTTCACTCTGCATTTCTCATGTGAAATCATGTTGACAGTGGAGAAATATTTTCCAAATGAGATTGTGTATGACTGTATATTTGCTCAAATGCTCAAATTACAAGACCCCACTCGTATCTCTTTTGCCAAAGTTGGTTTTTCAAATTACTGTGATTTCCTTGAATTACCCTGATTAATTATGTGCATCTGGACATATGGGAGAGGAAATGTCAGCATTTACCCGACCCTCGAAAAAACAAAGGAAACAACAAACAAATCGCACTGGAAACCAGTGATTTGCCCTATACCAGCCCTAGAGCAGACCTCAGATTTCCAAAAATGAGAACTGATCATGGGAACTTCTTTGCCACGATGGATCACAGGAGGAATGTGACTTTCAATGGCCTGGTAATCCCCTTGGAAACGCTCTACCCAGTATGGAATCACACAGGGACATTGAGGAACATTATCTCAAAAATGTTTGGAGAGAGGTGTCTATTCCAGAATCTATTTTGAGGAGAACCTTCCCAAAGAATCATTTCCTTTCAAGGATATCCATGCCTATATAAAATTCAGAATGTGGTGCATTTGATAAAGACCACATAAATGATCCGGGGAGGCTTTCAAGACAATATTATGTCAACCGCAGTTACAACGATGTCGTTTAACTATATGAAGGAATTACAACTGCAAGCTCTCATCCTGCATGGCCCATTTGCGTAGTCTGGACACTTCTCAGCCAGAACAGCAGTTTCTCACATCAAAACTTGGCCATGGGGCACTGATTGCCTTATTCCAAACAGTGGGCAAGGGTGAGGCATGCATCACTGTTGCCATGGCGCATCTGTGCTGGTACTTTTTAAAAAAAAAGACATTTCCAAAGCACACAGCAGAAGCATCCCAGTGGGGAATTGCACAGACAGCTAGTGCAGAACTCAAAACAGCAAGCTAACAGTGTTGTGTACAATGCGGACGACCAGCGCTTTATCTACCTTGTTGAGCTTGGCATGATGTATATGACCTATAACAGATGTGTTTGCAGTGGAAATACTGTATGTATGTGCTCACTTCAGCTTATCACACAGCAAATCAGGAAAATACAGCATTTTAACGCAATGCACTGGCAGCTCTATGAGGCTTTATATGGCTGCTAAGGTATTTGGGCAAATGTGAAAGAAGTCATGCTGACCTTGGATGTCTGCTTGTAATTCCAAACATGACCAAGCTAATCACAAAAAAAACAGACAGTCCCCTGCTGTCCAAGCTATCCGAGTATGGACATATCTGAGTAAATCACACAGAGAAAACATGCTGAAATTTATTTTAAGCAGAAAGGATACTTCTAATGACTGTACTGTAAAATAAAATAAAATAAAATAAAATAAAATACAGCATTATTACTATTGGATAACTGACTAAAGCAATGATCGCAATGAATGAATGAATGAATGAATTATATTTATTTTGCTATAATTTTTTACTATATATTTACAATATATCTAAAGAAAAAAAAACATTAAAGAGAAAACATAAAATGAATGATGCATAAACAATATGCCAATAAAGATACTACTTTGCTCAGAGATGACAGGCTCTAACATCCCCTCTGAACTGTATATGGGCAGCCCGCCACAGATGGGGACTTGCTGCCTCACTTGTGGCATTGTGTTGTCACACTATTCAGTACTGTATAATTTATAGGCCCCTTTTGTGTCTGTGCAAGTTGTTTTGTGGCCGAGCAGAGGGAGGGAAGAGGAGAGAAAAGGAATACAAAAATAGAGTGACGGGAGGAAAGTGTGAGGGAGTAGAAGAAAGACTTTTGCATTGGTAGACAAGACCATAAATAACTCGTATAAGAGAAAACGATTAAACAAGGTCTATCCACGCAAGCCAGCACGCTCTTCAACAGATATTAGTGTGTCTCTGTGTATGTTGCATGTATTCCACCTCTCAGATGAGCACAGGAACAGATCTATAAACGACACACAGGTGTCAAAACACTGACACGCAGAAGATCAGTCTTATAGACACAAGCCAGAAATCCATTCACACACACATTCACTCAGTAATGCACTCTCCTCATGCATTCTCTCAGTATTTTAAGAGGAGTGCAGAACAAGATGTGGCTTCCTGCCAATGCCTGATGGTTGACATCTATGCTTTTAATATTCCTTTATCTCCACTGTGCTTTTAGCTTTATATTATGCTGAATTACAGACATCATGAAATGGTTTGACTAGCGCGCAGTGTTGAATTTGAGAGAGATGATTGCTCCAGCAGTGTTTGGAAAACCTGTTTAGAAGCAAATCATTACCTTTGTAATTCCTTTTGATGCAGAAATTACCACTAATATCACTTTCGCCCCAAGAGGCGATTAAAATACTCAGTGAACTGAGTCAAGACCTTACCTGTGCAATTAATACTTTAAAGTGCCTCCAATACAAGGGTAATTGAATATAAATTACACACAGTTTCTACTTATTGAAGCTGCATAATGTGGAACGATCTTTGACCCGCTACTATTAACCATCGGTTTAGGTTGCTTTCAGATTGATGAAAGTAAGGGAGGAGGTGAGGGGCTTATATCGCCGTCTTCTGCAATTATACGCAGTCCTTCCTGACAGCCACACCCCTGGTATGAGGTGGAATGTGAGAAGCCTGGATGAGGGCCCAGACAAGGCAAACATGATGCTGGCCAGGGTTCAGTTGAACCCCAGAGGGGCGCAGGGATGGGGGATGTGAGGGGCTATGGGTGTCACATCGTTTGTGGCCGAAAACCGATAAACCACAATGCAGACATAATATCCAACCACATGCCGCTTAGGTATGAAGCACGCAATTGTTTCTTGTGCCTCCGTTAAAACTTAAGAAAACAGTTACTGAAAATCAGGACATGACGACAAACTCTCATCTAATGGAAAACAGCTGCAAACATGCTGCTACTCTGCAAAGGTATATTTTATAGGATTAGTTCAAACAAAGATGAAAATTCTGTTATCAGTTAATCACCTTCATGTCATTACAAACCTGTATGACTTTCTTCTATGAAACACAAAAAAAAAATGTAAAGAATTCTGCTGGTCGCTTTTTGCACTGAATGGGGAGTGAAGCTTTCAAGTTTCAAAAAGGACACAAATGCACTGTTGAAATATCATGAAAGCGGTACATACGATTCATGCTCTATATATCAGTTCTTCTGAAGCCATCTGATTGCTTTGTGTCAGGAATAGACTGAAACTTAAGTTGATATTAGCTCTCATTTAAACATTCATTATAGAGGTAGCTATATAGAATATGTGATTCTTGGATCCTTCGAGTCGGATCAGTTTCAGTTCACAAAATGAATTGGAACGATTCATCTATGAATTGGACCGAATCAATCTTCAAGTACAGCTCACTGAATAAATGATTCAGTTACAGTGTTTAACAGTTCACTCGAACAAACATGGCAGGTTTATTGGCAACTGGCATTTATTATAGCTTAAATTTCAGTCTTTTTCTCACATAATGCTTTCATATTACATAAGAACACTTGGAATACAGCAAACAAATAATATGAACCACTTTTTTTTATGAAACTACTTTTTAAGCTTGAAAGTATGTTCCCGTGGGGACTAATTGCATGTAAAAAACTAATTCAATTCTCCTTCACACAGCTTAAAGGTCTTTGCACACTGAGTCAGAAATTCTCGTCTGAAATATTTGCACGTTAAAAAATAAATATGACCTCACGTTGTGTCAATCATGTAAACACACTGCCTCCGAAACTTTCGCCCATCATAAAAAAATTCGGACCAGGTTCGATTTTCTGCATTTTCACATACGTAGCATTCATTTTGATAGGAAAGTATGAAAAAAACACGGAAAATTGGATACGAAAATTTTGGACCGAATTTAGGACAGAATTTCATTTTTGGGTGAACTATCCCTCTAAAGCCCCCAAAGGTTTGAAGATGAGTTTTCTGGAGCTATCTTGCACCATCACTTGTAAGCTGTTACAGTTACAGACCAGTTGAAAACATAGGTTAAGCTTACAGACCAATTTATCTTTTTAATGGAGATCATAATGTAAGATTGGCGTCAGTTAACTTAATATGCGCTTTCACCGCATTGTGCAGCTCATAAAAAATATTTAAGAAAAAAAAAGAAAAGAAAACTGATAAAACAAACTTCTCCCTGAGTTTTGGCAGGGATGTGTCTAGTAAGAAGCAAGACCTGTGGCTCGGATACAGCACAAGTGTTACAAAAACCTTAATGTGAGAATGATAAGAGAAAATATATTTCATCCAAATACTCTGTCCCACACAATTACACACATACTTTTTTTTCATTTCCTGTTCTTTCTTGACTCAGTCTTCTTTCCTTTTCCCATAGGGAGGGTTACATTATTGCTCATTACTTATCTGCCTCTCTTTGTTCAACAATTTTGCAGTTTGGCCCAAGAGTCATCCATAGCACTCCTTCATCCACTGATCTGATGTTTTGAATTGATTTCATGGAAAAGTTGATGTATTTAAACACTAGGTAAGCTGAAATATTGGTCTTGAGACCTCAAGCTAACTGGGACCAATGAAGACAGTCATTCCTAAAGCAACAGCTGCAATAGGACCCCACTCAGAAGTAGCACATAATGGATCATGCAGGAAATCCCATCCAATACCGAGACCTTCTTCTCTCCTTATATATAGATATACTTTGTATAAGTGTACATTTAGTCAAGCTAAGAAATTCTCATCTGCTTTAAGGATCATAGACATATTATTTACGCATTCTTAATTATTCAAACTGTTAAATTAAGTTTCTAAACTAGTTGAGGAGCCAAACCAAAAATCCTGACTGGACAAGGAATATGTAAAAATATCTGAAAATCTCTAAAATCAGTGGCACACTTGCACTGTTTCAAAATTTTATTAATTACACTAGATGTCAAATACTGGAAAGAAAAAAAAATCTTGAGAAAAGCACTTGAGAAAAGAAAAAAAAGAACAACCTATGTTAATCACACAAAGTTATAAAAAGAAGCTCGCACATACAGTGGAAAAGAAAAAGCTTAGGTTTGAAAAATGTCCATGTCTATTTCTTGTCCTAAAGGACAATTAAATTTTAAATTAAATTTTAACCAAACTTACCATATTTTAATAAAAAATGAAAGGGATATTTTTAATGCCAACAGTAACACCATTTTCCAAAGAAAATACTCCAGGGCAACACTAATGCCAAAAGATATAACAAAACATTCTCATTTTTATTCAGGACACATTAACTTTTAACCTGAGGCCATTTTTGGAAAACCAAAAGCCCAAAACACCTAACGTAAATAAAATGACAATTAAATTCACATTAATCCTAAAGCAAGGGTGCACCAGAGGGCAATTCATTAAAGTCACAGATGGAAATTTGACCTCTTAAATACATTAAGCGGCCTACAATGAGGCGGCAGAGAGTTAGGTCCGTTTACAAAATTAGGAAGATATTAAGTGGCCAATTCATTTGGGTTTAGGGTACACATTTCAGGGGCCTTTATCAAACAGACATTGCTGAGTTAGCCTAACGACCCAGATGAAATCTGTTGGGGCAAATTACTTCGAAAAAGCAGCATAAAATATTAAGAAATCATTTTAAAAATTGCTGGGAAAAAATAACATGTTCAGTGCAGGCTAGTTTTCAAGTTTTATTTTTTATTTTTTAAAGAAATGGTGACAGCAGTGTATTTTTTTCATATTTATTCACCCCAGTTTTTCTATCACCTCTCACAAGTATTACATTTGGAGCAGTAGCATCTCTATGTGGTGCTCAGATAAACGTGGCACTGTTCTGGTGCGTGTAAAAGCTATGAAACAGGAAGGAAGAGCTTTTTAGTCGGTTAAGTGAACGTTTACTCCGCTTCACCCAGCTTGTTGCTTTTGGCTGCTTCTATCAGCAAAATAAACTCTGATACAAAGGAAGTCACCCCTAAAATAGCTCAGTCCTGCTTTGGCTTTTTAGACATGCTGTGTGGCCGAGTGAGGGCCCACAGTCTTCATGAATACCCTCAACGAAGGAAACCCTCTTGAGCGCCGGGATTAACCTTTCTATTTCACTCAAGTCACCAATATCCAAACTGAGGGTCGAGCAGAACAATGGGAACTTCACAGGGCCAGGGTTCGAATGTATGCTTTTAAATCTAAAGTGCTACTTGGCAAGATGCACTATCCTCAGAAACATGAGCTCGGAAAAAATTTTTCTTTGAACACCGAGTGTGAAGATCTATCACTTCCAGTCCCCTGACGGCTCCCACATGTGACACGGCAGAAGCTTGAGCGTTGTCCAAAATGAACCTCAGGCCCTACTGACAGACTGGATTCCATCGGCTTTAGAGACAATCAGACTTTAAGACATTTATAGTCTCTAATAGAACATTTATGTAACATTTATGCTTAAGGGAAAAGTTCACCCAAAATGAAAAATTTGTTGTTGTTGTTTTAAAATTATATCCTCAAAGAAAATATATATCATTATATTATCAATTTATCTTAATTTATTCCTATGATGGCAAAGCTGAATTTTTAGCATGTTGATTTAATGCTTAAGAAACATTTCTTATTATTATAAATGTTGAAACCAGTTGTGTTGCTTAATATTTTTGTGAAACCTCTGATACATATTTTTTAAGATTTCTGATTAACAGAAAATGTTCAAAAGAACAGCATTTATTTCAAATAAGAAACTTTTGTAACATTATAAATGTCTTACTGTTCATAAATCTAATGCATCTTTGCTGAATAAAAGTATTAATTTCTTTTAAAAAATGGATCCATTTCACTTTGATTATATGAAAACAAACAGTCAGGACATTGTGTTCCACAGAAAAAGTTAAGTCATGGGATTGGAACGACATGAGGTTCAGTAGATGATGAACTATCAACTTAAAATTGTGATTAGATATCCAAGGAACTGGATAATACCTTTCTTTGCCCTACTCTCATGTTTAAAAGCATCCCTTCATTAAACAGCTGATAGTTTAAGCATTTGAGATTAGCAGAGGATAGCTAGCTACATCCTCAAGTGGTCCGTTTCCCGTAACAAACGATAAAAGATCACAGTCAATCCACAAAAGTCTCCCTCTTTGGACCATGCCTGCATCTGGGATAATCCTTGGACAAACAGAAGCCACCTTTGACTGGACAAGAATGTTATCGGGATACGCTCTTCCCCCGGCACAGCAGAATTCCACAGTGAATGTATATCGACCCCACACAGACCCCTCCGCACCTTCAACAACAGACCAGTCACTATCTGCAGTCTTTCATCAGCCTACGGCTTGAGTGGTATTAAGAATTACTCCGCAGTCACGGCTCACTTGATTAAGACAGATAGACCAGCGCAGGACACTTCATCTTCTGTCCAATGAAATATGTTAACTGCATCCTCATGTTAAGCACAATTAGCCTGAATTAGGCCTGTGCCTCATAGCTAATTCCACTAAAATAAGCTTTTGAGTGATATCCGTCCTGTTACATTTCAAATACAAAAAATATGACTTAATTCCTTAAGTAGAGCTACTGAACAAGACAACCTTTCTTTGTCAAGATCTATTAACATCGTCTAATCGAAGTAAGGTACAGTATGTTTTTTCCTGCTTGAAGTCTCAGTGAGGAGGAAAAGTGACATTACTAATGTTAGCAGATGTGCTTATACTCCTTTCACTATATTTTATGATAAGCCACTTACTCACTGGTGTAGAATTCAGACTGCATGAACTGCCAGATTGCTTTTTTATGAGCTCTGACATACTGAAACGTAGTATGTCTTTTGATAGCGTGCATGTTCTGGTAAAAGGCTTTTATTTTTCTTTCTTTCATTCTTTTGTTTTTAACCATTGCACCATAATATTATTTCAGCCGACTATGTCTAAAATGGAGCCAAGCGAGATTTTGTTTTCCCTTTAAAAAAAGAATCTTACAAGTGTCTGCAAATACTAATCTGTAGCTGTTTTAAATCCGTCAGTATAATTAAGTTGGACAGCGTTTGCAAAATGAAGACGAGAATGGAAATGCTGAGAAAAGCAAGTGGGATTTGACCATTTGGAAGGAACCCTTTAGATCAATTAGAATGCTGTTCATGTTGCAGCCATGACTTTTACTTAAAAGAATCATGTTAGATTGTTTTTAAAAATTAGACAAGAGCCACCCATTCCATCATTACGTAACAATGAGTCATCACCTCTATTCAACAAATATGAACTGAGCATGAAACAGGTTACACTATAGAACCAACCGGTTTACATTCAGTGTACACTATCCTTGAGAAAATAAAAAAAAAGAAAGAGAAAACTGAGTTTGAGAAATCTAAATGACATTGTTAAGGACAATTAATTCCAAACTCTTCATGCAGTCCATCATATGTGTTAAAAGTTCAGGTTATGTTTTATGAAAATAAACAGATAGATTCAAATAATTAATCTCAGACTACTCATCAAGATCACAATACTGATAAATAAGAGTGTGTTTTAGATAAATATGGTTTGTTTGTCTAATGAAAGTGACAAAGTCAATGTTAGATGAATTATCCATGCAAAGAACCCTTTGGTTGTTTCTGTAGGTGTTTCTGTTTGAGAAGCAATTATCATTAACTACTTGGTGACTGACCATTGTGGTACAACCATTATAATTGAACTACAATAATTATAGAGAAATAAAAATTTAATTATGTAGTAATGTAAATGATCAAGCACGTTTCTTTTATATAGGAGCGAATAAAATTGCTACACAAATGCATGCACCTATCTAAACAAATGATTTTTAAATAAATATCTATATATAGTGAAGTCCAAATGTCTGAGACCACTAATGGAAAATGCTACTATTTACTTTTTAATAATTTAAAATATATTACATATAATAAAATGATTATTTTAAACAAATGCCAGCTTTATAGGTTGTTCTCAGATTTTTGGAAGTTTAGTAAATATGTTTAATCAAATAAAACTTAAAAAAAAAAAATTATGTCTGCTGCATAAATTCAATTCCCATCAACTTTGCTGCTTAAAGTTTATGGAAAAAATCATCTAGGGCAGATTGTACAGGGAGGGGAACAAGCTGATGCTTTTAGAAACCATTAGAAAGCCGTGTTGACATCTGCCAGGATAGTTAAAGCTTATCCCATAATAGAAGGACAGATCTTCCTCGCTCTCCCTTCAAGCACTCCCGGGGGTCTGCCTGACTTCCTGTCATTAAAGAGACAGCGCGCCCGACTACCATCTGGGTGACTGACAACCCGCCATCAGCACAACGTGTGGAGTCCACCTGAACATCTGCAAAATCAGCCAGACGCTGCTTGAGTGAGACTCCAATGCCAGGCGGTTACGTTGTGCGGTGCGAGCAGACAGCGGCTGAACAGCGATCTGTGTTGATGTAAATCACGTTTCTGACAGCTAAAGTGGTCAACGTAATGTTTCTAATAAGACAGGTCTGTTATTGTAAAGCTCGTACTCTGCCTTGTTGCCTTGTGCAGTGACCATAAAACACGTCCTTACAATCTGGCATCTGAACATCAGCCAAGAACGCAGTTAAGAAAAAACATCTGAGATGTTTCATTGTTGTCTAAACAGTTTTAGATGACAACCGAACAGTCGAAGTGCTCAGTGTCAAGAACAGTGCTGATCCCTGTCGGATTTAGACTCGTAAACAGTTCTGACGTGCATATCCTTAGTTTTCACACAGCAAACTTTGCATTTCAGACTTTAAAAACACTTATCTTTCCTCTCTGCCGCTCTACTGAAGAATAGCTGTTCATTAGCTCCTCTCAGCTTACACAAACTACAACTACTACATAATTGTGTACATAGAAATTGCGATAATTGCATGATCATCCTTTGCACAACTTTATAGTACTCACCTTTTGTAACCACTGTGTATAGTTTTCCATGACGTGCTCCAGCTGCTGGATTTTCTGGTTGGATAAGTCTGCTTCAGGTTGAGGTGCATCCCGCTGAAGTGCATTGGCATTGTATGGCGTGCCCGCTTTAAAGTCTCGACAAGCGCCTCCATCACCCTCCGGAAGGATAAAAGTGTAGCTACACTGTCCGTGTTGGATACGGTGATATTTCCGACCGCTGCTGCTGTTGGCTTTCGCCGTGGAGCTTCTGAGTCCTTCTTCTGCTCCTCTTCTTTGCTCAGCCCCTCCGCAGTCTGCTACCACCAGCAGCGCTGCCAGGGACAAGCAGCGGCACACGAACCAACCCCACCACATGGCAGGAGCTGAAGGGGAGGGTGAGGTTGCAAATATCAAAGTTCGTTTGAGGGTGCCTTCGGTTCCTTCAGTCCAAAGTCAGGTGGAATCAGTACGAGCAGAGATGTACGGATGGCCTGGGGCACGTGGTGATCACGTCCGGACTGGACCGTTGCCTGGAGGTCATTATTGATCCTGTCACCAGCTAACAAGACACTTCCTGACTTTACATCAAGTTGGTCTTCTGGGGAAAAACTGAAACCTCGAGAAACTGTTGCTAGAAGTGCATGTGAAATGCAGCTGTGCAGTTATGAAGAAAGCAAGACAGCGTCCATGAAGATGTAGTCTGGAGTGTTGTCAGACCTCCCCTGGCGCTCTCTCTCTCCTTCTCTCTCTATGTTTCCTCTGTTTGTGACCGTGCGACTGAATGACTTTGCTCTGGGCTTCTAGCATGCTCTGAGCCTGCCCCTCACAGTGACTGGAGAGGAATGCGTGTGCGTACGTGTGTGTATGTGTGTGTGAGAGAGAGAGAGTGAAAAGGAAAGTGAAGTGTAGCGGGACCCCAGCAAAGAGGATGTTCTCAGTGCTTGAGGATCATTTTACAAGCTTTCTGACCCTATGTTTGTGTAGCCCTGCCTCCAGTACACTGAACCTTCAGTAACATACACACACACATTTAATCAACACATGGACACATCCACCTGATGAACATTGACTATATACTGTTCATTTGTTTGCATAAAAGAAAGCAGAGTTCATCATTTGCTTATACTCATGTCTTTCCATACTTATCCTTCTTCATGCTGTGGAACACAAGAAGAGAGCATGTTGCACTCTGCCTTATACATGACCATTGTCAAGGTATTTTCAGAGAATAAATTTTCATATAAATATATAAAATGTCATATCTCATATAAAACTAATATATGGCTTCAGAAAATTTGAAATACAGTGCACAGGCCTCATGGATTGCTTGTTCTCATGCTTTTATAGTAGTTTTTTTTTATAACCTGACACCATCCACTTTTATTTTATGGAAAAATCAGCATGAACATTTTGCAAAACGTACATTTTGTGTTTTATAGAATATAAATAGTCAGGTTTTCATGATTAGATAGATAGATAGATAGATAGATAGATAGATAGATAGATAGATAGATAGATAGATAGATAGATAGATAG
>JAUZSZ010000132.1:21042242-21055410 GCA_034780575.1 Labeobarbus marequensis
TCAATACAGTCAGAGTACGCACGTGTTCAGAGATGACGGCGTTGCTGTGGAGGCCGAGTCGTCGTGGATCCTGTGGGACGTCGGCAGGGTCGGGGTAGATGAGAACACCCACAAGCCCCGCCTCCTGTGCATGCCACACCTTCTCGGCGAAGCTCACGGCTCCTCCCACCCGTGCCACGGCGATGGAGCCGTTGAGGGCAACGCCCATCGCACGCAGCTGATCAAAGTCCTCACGCCGGCCGTAGTTCACATACACCACGCCTCCCTGCGCAACAACACACGCTAAAACTAGTGCTGGCAGAATTAGTGTGTTAACTAGGGGTGTGCAATATATATCGTCTGTGACAATATCGTAATTGTTGTTTTAACAATGTGCGATTTGACTTTAGAGTATTTTGCAAAAACCATTTAAAACACACCTACAGAGTGCATGCATACAATACATGAAGTCTAGACTAGTGCATGTTCTTTCACTGCTTGATTCAGTCTATTACAATACATTTATAACTATCACAAAATTCTAAATATGGGAACAGAAAAAGTATATATTTATAGTTCATACAGTTAATCAATATCACACAAAAAGTGTCGTTTCATTCTCCAAAGATTACCAAGATTACAAACATATTGATTTTTTTACAACAGTTAAAAAAAAACAATAAGTTAATTAAGAGACTTACATTAGTCACCATATTGTCTGTTTTTGCTCTATTTCAACAACAAAAATAATTCCAAACACAGCCACAGCACTGTTCTGCATCTCTGAGCAACATGAGGGTGTTTCATTCCTGAATGAATCAACCATTTAAATGATTCTGTTCAGTCACAATGAATCACTTATTAACAGTGACTTGATGCCACCTACTGGTGGTTTTAATTTCACATTTACAGTATTTTTATTTTGTTTTTTAAATAATTTCAAATATCAGTATTCAACGTTTTATGGATCAAAACTTTATTTATTCATTTGTAACTGCAGGTTAAAGTATTCCATGTCCCTCAGAGCTGCATTAAACAGTAGGTAAATATATCTATTCCACTTCAGATGCACTGTTTCCTCTACATTGCAAAGATGAATTTTGTTGATACTGATTTCATTTGTTTGGTAACAGCCCAAATGTCTTATTATACTAATTGTCTGATTAAATTGAACTCTAATTAAAAAAAATAAAATAAAAAAAAAATTATGTTTGGAAATTTGGAAATATAAAAAAGAAGCAAATATTAGCATTTTATTTTTAAGTTTAATATAAAATAATTGTATTTGTAATTAATACTCTCATTTTAAAATATAACAGCATTATCACACTTTTATTTTTTTCATTTTATTTAAAAAGAAAAATCTAACTAAAACTAAATGTGTTTTGTATAACTACAATAAATAATTATATTTATAACTCAATTTATTTATTTTTTCTCTCCGGGCAAGTAACTTTTATACTCGGACATGTAAATGACAAATTTACTTGTCTGAAGGACAACCACATGAGAATGCTTAATGTCAAGCCCTGTATTTATATATTTAATTCAGATTTCAAATGCAGTTTGCACACTTTAATTGTGAATGTAGCTAGATAAAACTAAATATTTAATTCACACTGTGCCGTATGTATGACTTTGGGCACTTGAAAATAAAGTTTTTTCTAGGATTTGTAATCGTGCATGAATATAATGACTTTATTGTACTGACAATAATCATAGACCATACTGAAAACAACCCCATTTTAGCCACACCTCCAAAGTGGCTCTCTAGTGTGCTGGGCGGCATTAAGCGGATTTCTTCCATG
Organism: Labeobarbus marequensis; assembly: GCA_034780575.1. NCBI lineage: Eukaryota > Metazoa > Chordata > Actinopteri > Cypriniformes > Cyprinidae > Labeobarbus > Labeobarbus marequensis. The sequence continues at coordinate 21,044,030 of JAUZSZ010000132.1, forward strand.
CCAGTGAATTACTGCATGCTAAGTCAACCTGAAACGTCCGCTCTAGCTCCTTATAATGAGGTGCCAAGCCTCCCTCACCCCTGAAATTTCCACTACCGTGGCCAGTAACTACACGTGCATTTATTTACTGTTTACCCTCACACATGCACCTTTGATAAGCATTTGTTTGAAGCTTCATATTTCTATATCATTTTTCTCATTCGAGTGCCCTACTCGAACAGCCTTGTGTACAGTAGCTAGTGACCCTTAAAAAGACAGGTTCTCTTTATGCTTCAAATCAACTTCACACTACTCCAAACAAGCTCTCAGACTCATAAACAAGGTCTGCTGTGGGTCATTTTTCACAGAAGGGCTTTGCTGCTTTTTTTGCTCCCCTGCCTTCCTTCTTGGAATAATTGAAGGCTGTTGAAGTGGAGTGTGCAACTCTTGGTTTATCCACAAACACTGCCACGCTAATGCACAAACTGATGCCCGCATCAGTCTGCTTTCAATTAATTGGACATTCTACTTAACGAGGCAGCCTGGCACACGGCGGCTGAAGTAGCACGGAAGAGCGTGAATGATGTGTGTAATGGTGCATCGCGCACACGCGCATGGAAAACACTGAGGAAGAGAGTCACTACGCTAGAGGTGATGATTGACAGTGCCAAGCTGTGAATGTCTGGCACCCTGCCAGTTGTTTCTCATTTATGGGCACACTCACCCACCCACCCTCCTGCCGGTCTGTTCGCCGTGACTAGATTCACTTGCATCAGTATGGAAAGAAACTGAAGTCTCATTCACTCTAGAATGTTCTAACAGGGCTCATTCATACAGTAATGCATTGATCCAGTGTGAGGTGGCTTAGTGCTCTCGTTTGAGCCTAATTGCTTTTAGAAGACGTATCGGAAGCCAAAGCGGCGTCAGTGTGAGACAAACTGTCTGTTGACTGAAAAGCTGAACTAAACAACTGTCTCTGCTCTTAAATATAGCAAGGTTTTCAAGCTGTGCTTTTTCACATCTAACAGTCTGGGCTCCCTAAGGTGGAAACCCAGGGACACATTCTGGACCGTAAGGCTGGGTGGATTATTTTGAGATGTACATGCATGAATAGTTCAATGTCGTCCAGGGGAATGGGCCATCTGACGGCTGAATATATCAACCCTGAATTTTCCATTAGAATAGAACACAACTAGGCTTTTGCAACAGCCAGCGTGGGCAAAAACAAGAGGAGGGTTTACAGCCTGAATGATGGGTGACATTTCCAAATGCTACATGCAAATAGACTCGCCGCTGACCTTCTCGTACTCTACTTTTGGACCGTTTGCACAACGGCCAGCCGAACTCTTTATAATTGACTCCGGGACCGCCACGGCCAATCAATCACAAATCAAGTTTATTGATTGGCTGTCAGCCCTGGTGAGGACAAGCATGCTGATTTTCTCAAATAAGACAAATGCTAGAGTCTGGGCTTCACATTTGGGTGCTAACTATGATCAGGATAACTAAACAGCATATATAATATGGAAATTGTTAGAAAGTAATTGTTTGGACAAATCAGTTAAAAGGGTTAGTTCACTTAAAAATGAAAAATCTGTCATTAATTACTCACATTCATGTCATTCCAAACCTGTACGCCTTTCATTCATCTTCAGAATGCAAATTAAGATATTTTTGATGAAATCCAAGAGCTTTCTGACCTTCCACATACAGCAATGCAACTACATTTAAGGCCCAGAAAGGTAGTAAGGACATCAGTGGAATACAATAATTTCTGTGTGCAAAGAAACAAAATTAATGACTTTATTCAACAATTCATCTCTTCCGTGTCAGTCTCCGCCAGATGTTCACGAGAGTACTACAACACATGCTTGTGGTGCTGCTGACACAGGACCCGGCGTTGGTGAGCCGACATGAGGATGAGTAATTAATGACAGAATTTTAATTTTTCGGTGAACCATCCTTTTAAAATAGTCTTCAAAATATCTTCCTTTATGTATCGCAGACAAAAGTAAAGTAAGTAATAAAGGTCTGGAACATGAGGGTGATTAAATGATGACAAAATTATAATTTTTGGGTGAACTCTCATACTGCAATACAACATTCATACTGCGAAATGTTAAACTAAAATTAGTTAACCTAATTAATCAATTAAAAAGTTCTAGTAAAATCAGCGTCATGATCATTAAGGATAGAGACCAAGATTTCTGTAAATTTTTCACTAGGCAGAGCGGCTGGGCTTAACTTTACATTTACAGAGTTTCACGTCTGAATCTTTGTCAAGGAAAATTTGGCTCCCCATGAACTGACCGGAGGGCTTGGATCAGTATGGCAGGCGTTATGTCATGTTTCCCTTCATGGTGCTAAAACAGTTGTCTGAACTGTACCGCAGTATGCAACTTATGTGACATACGCTTATTATGAACTGTAAAACAGGATTATTTTGCACCCATATGGCACGCAGATGTTAAATAGATGCTAGTGTCTTTGTGAATATTATGCCATAATCATGATCACAAGTGAGAAACTGATGCAAATTGACACCGCTCTGCCTCGCTCCCTCTCCGCTCATTTCCCTCTGATTCACTTATTTCTGTCTTGTAGCTCATTTTCTTCTTTTCTCTCTGTGTGTGTGTAGGTTTGTAAGTAAGCTGAGATAGCAACTCACTCATCTGCAACTTCAATTACTTGTCAACAAACAGCCAGCTAACACTCATGTGCCCCAGTGAGCTTTTAGTCACTCCCTGCCAGTTCGCTTACACACACACACACACACACACACACACATTGATTTTTTTTTCCACCGTTACCACGCATTATGAAACCTTTTTAAAAATTAAATTTTAAACCAAATTTTTAACAAGGCCTCAAATAGCTCAGAAATCCACAACTAACTTGAAAAAGATCTGCTTTCTACTGGTTGGTTTGAAGTGTGAAAAAAGGCATTTTTGAAAGATGAAGTGTGTAATTTTTCCAGTGTTAAAATAACTTTTCTAGTTTAATATCCAGAGACAATTATAAGTGAAATATCAACTTCTAACCTTCTTCAGTTTCTAATTCAGTAATCATTCTGATGGATTCAGTGAGTTTATTTGCCAGATTCAAATGTTTTTTTCTTTTTCTTTAAATTCTTTGTTGTTTCTTTCTGAACTAATCATTAATAAAAGCTTTTTATAAGAGTCATAATTTTGTGTCTTGCACTATATTAGTTGTGCTCAGTGTTTTTGATTCACCGAAAAAGGATCTGTTTAAAAATGATTAAAACTACACTGGCTGTTTGATTAACTAAAAAGAACCAGTTACAACAATTGTTTGAGTATCGGACTACACTTGTTGTGCTGTATGTTACTGAGTCTGATGTACTTTTCTTTCTATTATTTTATGACACACTGAATTTTTATCACATTATATTCGCTTCAGACTGCAAATCCAGATAAAATATATGACTTCATTTGGTCCTGTGGTTGTAGACTCTGCCGTGAAAGATTGAACCATACAAGCTTTATTTTTACCCAACCCTAATAAGCAGCTATGAAATGATTAACATTTTAATTGAACAAACTTTTGTAGACACTGTGGTGTTTGCATAGGGAAAAAATGAATGTGGTTTGTTTGCTTGTTTGTTTATTTGTTTATGTGCGCATGTATGTGTGTTTTCTCGCCTCAACATACCCTGAACTGCACTGACTCAACACATTTGGTGTTGACACAGGCAGTGTTGTGATGTCATGTTGACATATGTCTCCTTGTGTGGGTAGGAGTATCCTTATGGACAGAAACCACTGCCAGACTGCATGTCTCTGGAAAGAATAGTAGGCAAGGAAAAAGACTTGATATGCGTGTTGCAGGATGGAAATTTACAGCATAGATGTGATGCAGACTGTGCCAGGAGACGCTTTCCGGTAAACAGATAGCATCTTAAGTGCTATAGAGGAGTATAGCTGAAAGCGTATATGTGCTGGAAAGGAATTAGAGTTTATTTCACTATAGAGAGTGAGAGAGAGAGCAACTTGACCTCATGTTTACGATGTGATATCATAATTTTTGTTTGAGTGAAAGAAAGTGTGGCAAGCAGCGGAGGTGAGCATCGATCAACGTCACAAACAGCAGGTGATGGAGACTAACTGCAGCCATCACACCTTCTGCGTGTGTGTGTGTGTGTGACTCATACTGTGACAGCTCAGTATCAGAGCTGGACAGATGTGGCAGTACCAGGATGAGTTCTGTACCCATACCCATAGCGATAATGAGAATGAGAAGGTCTCTGTTAATTGCTACTAGTGAGGCTCCTCTTCCATCTGTCATGTTATACACAAACATACACTTTCACAGTCATATACAGTATTTGGCAGTGTTGGTGCATTATAAATTATGTCTGGTTGTTTATCTGTTTTTGATTCCCCGTCTTTGGATAAACAGAATGAAGCTGTATTACTGTTAACATATTGTTCATACTATTTATAATTGATGCCACAGACAAATATGATGCTCTGCTTTCGATGATCCTCTTTCCTAAAATATAGAGCCCTTTATATATTTGCATCTATGTTTTCAAGATCCATTTATACATTTTTGAAAGAAATTGATATTTTTATTCAGCAAGGACACATGAACTGTACAATGCATTATAAGGTGCACTACAAGGCATAATTATTGCATTAAAACTACTTTTATAATGCATTATACATAAAGGCTTTAAATAAACTGTTACCAAAATTTCTATTACGTGAAAAAAACCCATAAGATAATGGCTTTCAACAGAATAAAAAAAAAACGTGATTTGTTAATCTCGTTATTTCCGCATTTTTCACTGTATGAGCCTAAAAGTTCAAAATAATGTATAACAAAAGAAAAAACCAGCAATACGTTTAACTAGATGATAAAGCTAACTACACTACAACCGCAAGGTCTAAGTGTGCTATTTGGTCCAGAGCTGAAGACATTAGAGACTGTACAGCACTCTGGGATGCACTGTGATCTCCATTACCACTGAGAACTATTCATCATCGGCCTCTCTGATGACCCCAGACTCTTCGCTGGACAGGAGGTGAGCAGGTTCAGGCCGCTGGCTCTAGAACTCTGAGAGGCTGGATAAACAATATCCTAATGCTCCTCTCCATTAGAGTCCAGCCAGAAGGTCAGACTCACCGTCTGCGTCATATATAATGAAAGGGAATTCTTCACATTCTTACTGGAGACTGTGTTTTTGTGTGTGTGTACAAACACACACACAATATCTGTTGACCGATGCGGTGACAATGTGAGATCACACTGTTTTCTTTCTCCATGCTGATAAATGACGTCAAACGTGCACACATGCACACACACTTATCCTTGTCCTGACCTCTAATAGAGTTATTTATCTGTTCAATATGTTTACACAGGTGTCACACACTTGATCTACCTCTCTGCATGCTCAGGCAACACACACATGCACAGCAGCCCATCAGACAGCTGTAGCAAGTACGGTCGGTGAGGAACAAATCACCGTTAGCCTGTAGGAGAGATTTCCAAAAGCACGATCCAAAGTCGAGCACAGAGGTGTCATGTGACCGACAAAATGAGCGTATCCTGCTGGGCTGAACTATAATAGTCATTTTTGGAGCTGCAGGGGTCAGTGTGATTACTCGAGCGGCAACTCAATAATCCGCTGAGAAATGAATGGAAGTCTTATTGAGGATAGCATACATATTTCATAGGCTTAATCATATGCTGGTCGCCAGTTAACACTCTTTTGCAGAAGCAGCTTCTTCCCTGGAAAAAACTTTGTTTGGCAAATGTTTTGGTGAAATCATGAGTGTAAATGTGAGGATGCAAGTAAAGGTGTAGCACTGCGACAACAGCCTCATGTGATGATTAAGGCACACAGGTTGTAGCTGTGTCAGGACTATAAAACACAGCGGTAATGTGAATTACCTGTCAGCCGTTTTTACGTGATAGATTCGCCTACATGTTCATCTGTTCAAAACAGGATATTTAATCTCTCTGCTGCTCTCTTTTTCTCGGTCTCTCTCTCTCTCCTTATCCCCCTCTTCTTCATGTCAACCGTGACAGATGAAACGTATTTATCCTTCAACCACACATCATCTCTTCCTCTCCCCACATCTCCTTCCTTCTGTCTATCTGATTCTCAATTTATGGTTTATACCTAAAATAATATATATATATATATATATATATATTATTTTATGTATTATGTAGGATTTCCAAACATTGTCCCCGCATGCCATAAAGAGAGACGTCAAAGATCGTCGTAATTCAAGAGAAAACGCAAGCAGACTGAGATGGAAAAAAACAAAACGTCAAGAGGGAGGGAAAAATGAAGAAAGGTTTGATATTTCCTTCTGTTCTACCTCCACCTGTATATGGGAGTGGAGCTCTGATGTTAGCGCAGCTGCTGAAGTTCAAACCACTATTTGTTTAAGCTCAAAAACAGTTAAATGAGTATTTTTAGTGTTTGAAGGTATAAAAGCAGGATTAACTGGCATATTATCAGGGAATGAAGTGAATCCCGCACTGATGTAATGAGAGAAAACGTGTTTATTTTGCATTGCACGCGGCAAGGTTTTAAGGGGTGAGTGGTTTTTAATGGAGTGCATGGCTCAGGCGGCCAAAAGCTGAGGGATGAAAGGAACAGTTTGTCTAGCTTTGTTATTTGCCGTTCTTTTAATGGCAAAAGGACACACACACACTATGTACAATTACAATACACATATGCTCATAGTCTCTCTCTGTACACACAGCAGACACACTCTCTTACACACTCCCACCGCTATAAAAACACAAACACAAACACAGAGTAACATAAATCTCAAGTGGATATTCAGCCCCTCAGAAAACAGATTTAAGAATCAACATCAATATAGTTGTGAAAAAAGAGAAATATAGAAGAAGAGGGAGCTAGAGACAGATAGACGGTCATTGATGTGTAAATTTGCAATAAATAATTCAACAGCGAACCAGGAAGAACTGAGATGTTTTCAAACTCCTCTCTCTGTCTGTTTATTTTCTCCCAAATTTTCCTCTTTTTCGTCCCTCTGTGTCTTTGAGTAACAGGCCTTTTGCCTCTGTCTTCATTTCACTTTCCTTTGCATCTATTATTTTTAGAGATTTGACAGACACTTTTATCTAATGAAACACGTTTTAAAAAATCCTTTTCTTAGTATTTTGGTCTTGTTGGCGAGTAAAAATATTGAAAAATCCGTAAAACAAAATAAATGTACTTCAAAAGCAAATTGGTATACGATATTAAGGCGTTTATGGTTTATGCCAAAAATAAAACTACATTTTAATTTATTTATAGTTTTCATTTATTTTAAGAATAACCCATAAATACTTGATTCTATTTTATTACTTTATTTTTACTGTAGTTATTTTTCTACAGGAAACCACCACCAAAAAAAAAAAAAAAACTCATTAAAGTAATGTTTTTTGTTGTTGTTTTTTGCAGTGTGCATTCTGCAAATTTGTATCAGTACCCTGAGAATCAGTCCCATGACTTTGGGGTTGCTAGTGGCAAGCTTCACCAGTTAAAAGAGGAATGTACAGAATCCATGCATGCACTGGCATCAAAGCTCTCTCTACCTTGTGATCTAAATATTGTAGCTTAATTATTCAGCTTATTTGAGCTCATCATAATGTATGTACAGTTATATAAACACACTCCATGTGTGTTTGTCTGCTGCATATTTTACATCGGTAAAAAAAAGAGTAGCTCAGAAATATGTCACTATGTATCATTTTAATTATGGTATGTTTACATTCCATACTGTAGGTTTATATCAAGAATTTGTGTGTGTGTGTGTGTGTGTGTGTGTGTGTGTGTGTGTGTGTGTGTGTGTGTGTAATAGGATCAGGTGGAAGAGGTATCAGTCCAGCTTACAGAGCTTAAGATCTTCATTCAAATTCCATCGTAATTGAGAGAGAGAGAAAGAGAGAGAGAGAGATGACCAATGTAAAGCTTAGCAGAGAGAAACACTTGACTTCATACTGAGACACATTTTGGGAAGCATCAGGTCCAGATCCAGGACAAATAGCAGAGCAGTGCTAGACTGAGCCCTGTGGTGTCCTATAAGCAGGGCTAAAACACTGAACTTCATACAAACACATAATCATGTGCACATCAGGGAAAAGAACAGTGTTGCCAGGTCTGTGCGACAAAGACAGCTCTATCACCAATCAAAACTAGGCCAAAAGCAGCCCAATACCAAGCCCAAAAAAACTAATAAACACAGATTCCCTTTTATGCCATTTCAAATTTCCTTTTATTTGTGGACCTACTGTATAATGTAAGAAGCAGCATTACAATTTAAAATGTTTTTTTTTTTTTTAAACATTACATTCACAACCATTGAAAAAAATATCAAGCCTGACAAAGTCAGTGTTGTCACTGAAAGACGTACTTTATTATTTACAAAGTATGACCGAGGCATGCTGTAGAGGTGCTTGGGTTATATAAATATATGCAGTCTCTATCAAAAATATGCAGTTTCTATCAAAAATGGGGTCCATTATAAATGGTTTGGCTTTCAGAACTTTCACTGGTTGTTGTTTGGTCAAGTTTTCTTATATTCACATTTAATTTGTGCAAGATGTAAAACCTCAAACCGCAGGATCAAACCATAGACCTGGCAAACCAGTAAAAGCAGTAATGGTAAAAGGTTTGTAATAACAATAGAGTGCTGCAGGAATGAGTCCTAAAACCAGAAAACAAGTTAGCATTTGCACTTTCAGTTCCATCCTCCTGAAGTCAATGGTTTATTTAAACAGGTTTTAGTATGCCTTAAATAAGTTCTGCGGTTAAAACAAACTTTTTTCACATTTTTTTTTCCCCAAGCATTTTTACGTTTCATTCTACAGCATGAAATAATTAGAAAAACCTAGCATTTCAAATCTTGGCTACTACAGAGGTTGTGGGGGACATTAAACGTCATCATGCCAAACAGGAAAAAAATAAAATTCACTCGCTAGTTCACTTTCACTGCCTTGCTGTGTTTATACTCGCACCTTGCAAACTATTCTAAGGAAAACGTGTACACTTTAAATAAAGATTAAAAGATTTTTCAGAAGCTTAGTGGTAGTGATGTTGAAGTTGTGCAACCATGGTGTAGTTTGTTTATAAGCTAACTTTAGTTTTTTTATTCTGGTGATTGTATTTAGGCTTTAAATTTCATTAAAAATGTCTTTATTTGTCTAAATGTCTTTATACCAGGGTGATGCTAACTTCCAGATTAGCCTACAAAAATACGTCATTACTGCAGCACAATTTTGCAAACAAAATTGTGTAATCTTTTTAATAGTGTATTTTTTTATATTTTGCAATGAAATCCACTTATATTGTCCATCAAGGTTTCTTGCACCAAAAACTGTTAGCATTCCCAGTTATCTCAATGAATTTATCAACATACATGGCTACTTATGAATAGTTGTCATTGGATAAGGTAACCATACATCCTCTTTTTCCTGGACATGTCCTGGCTGGGATTCCGAAATTGGCAAAAGTGTCCTTCGTGCTCTTTACAGTCCTCATACTTTGTATGTATGTGTATTGGCATTGCTTTGACCGTTCTCTGTAGATCCCACCTTCTTGCAAACCATGATTAGTCAGTTATGTGCAATGCCTAAGAGCATGTCAATAAAGAAAGCCAAAACCCAGACATTTAAAGCAATTTAGAAATCCCAGCCAGGACATGTTTGTGAAAAACAGGACGTATGGTCACCCCACATTGAAAAAAGCATTTTCCAATACAAACAAATCATGACCTCTTTGTTACGACATGCCACAACCATCACCTTTTCTCAAGAAGTGTTTCCCAGTTTCGAAACCAAGCCAATTTTGAAGCTTAACGTTAATAAATAGTCTGTGTGAACAGAGAGAGCTTTGTGTTGTGAACCTGTGTCCATATAATATTATTGCACTCTTTTGTTTCAGCGAAGCAAAATAATCCAGTTTTCCATTATATGATCCCATTAAAACACACATACACAGTAAATAGTGTTGGTGTAAATGTGTGCTGAAGGCTGATAACAGATGAAGGTGTTAGCGGCAGGAGCTAATGTGACTGCTCTCAGTGTCACCGCATTGCTGCATGACTCATAAAGCAGGCGGGGTGAAAGGTGTGTGTTCACAGAGGGCTCTGGGACACCAGCCAAAGTTGTCTGGAGTGTGTGACAGAAAGTGACACAACGAAAAAGAGAGAGGCTTATCATACTGTTGTGTAGTAAAAAAAAGAACCTCAGATCAGATTAAAACATCAGCCTGGACACGTAACCACACATGCAACCCACAACATCCAGGGTTTAGCGCAGCAGAAACTGAGAGAAAAACGGGATCTGGAAGGAGTAAGAATTGAAGAACCACAACAGAGAGAGAGAATGAATGTGTGTATGTTTGTATGTGTCACAGATGGCATCCAGTTTCTGCTATAATAAGATGAGGTTTGGACAGTTCCTCTGTTTTTCTCTCCCACACTCTCTCCTCCTTCTTGCTTTCATCCATTTACCCGTCTCTTTTTCTGCAAGAGGATCATTTAAGCTTTTATTTCACTCAGTAGTGATTCTAGGATTGTAGCCATATGGGGCTGAGCCTAAAGAAATCAAAATCACTTGACATGCAATGTTGTACTGTAGCAATACAAACGACAAATGTTTTTTAGTTCATGTGCATCATCGTCTTAAATTTTAATCTGTAATTTCACTTTTTATGTGTGTGTCACATGGCATTCCATGATCCCCTAGAGAAGAGTGGCATTCAAGGCTAATTTTTATATTTCATGGTCTTGTATCACCGTGAAGGGATTTATTTTGTGATAATGGTTTTGAGATTATTTTATTATGGTGGATACCGCATAGAAAACAGAACACAAGCACAGGAATGTAGGTTTATACAGTGTTGCTATGGGCAACAGTTAATATATTTGACCACTGAATGATGCAACTGACCAATCCGAATACAGTATTACAGGGTGCTGTCTAAAAGCCAGAATACTTAATATAATTCATTAAAATTCATTTAATTTTATATCATTTGGGAAGGGAAGATTCAGTGTGCAATATACTAATTTTCTCTCTCATTCTCTCTCGCTCTGCTCTGTCTTTCTCTCGTTCTATCTGTTTTAATGTTTAATGGGCTTTATTGACATTTCAAATGATTGTACATTTGTATTGCTAAAGCATTTCGTCATGTCCATAGAAATGGTGCAAAACAAACAATGTAAAACAATGGACTTAAATTAAGGAAAATAATGACAGACAAATAAAAAATATATTTATATATATATATATATATATATATTTATATTTATATACATATATACACACAGTGCCCTATACTAATATTGGCACCCTTGATAAATATGAGCAAATGCGGCTGTGAAAATAAATCTGCATTGTTTATCCATTTG
>JAUZSZ010000132.1:21171981-21185295 GCA_034780575.1 Labeobarbus marequensis
ATCAGTCTAGAAGAGGACTACAGACCAGGAATCACTTACATTGTAGTGCAGAAACGTCACCACACTCGACTCTTTTGTTCTGACAAAGCAGAGAGGGTAAGTTGTTTTTTTTCTAAAATAGAATACAGTAACAAATACAGTAACATTTTCAGCAGCCATTTCTCCAGTCTTTAGTGTCACGTGATCCTTCAGAAATCATTCTGATATGCTGATTTGCTTCTCAAGAAATTATTTTAAAAACAGTTGAGCTGCTTAATATTTTTATAAAACGTTTCTCAGGATTCTTTGCTTTAATAGAAACGGCATTTATTTGAAATGAACAAAGTACAAGAAAACTCTTCCCCCACACTTTTCAACAGTAGCATATGATTACATATTTCTTCATTCTTAATCTTAACACTGTTAGTGGCAAAGCTTAAACTTTTTTTTTGGGGTACTGTTTAATAAGACTGCATCAGAGTGCTTTTGCTTGTTTTCCAACCTTTAAACTGCCTCATCTTTGGTTAAAAACACAAACTGTGGTTTGTCGTTTCGAACTGTCTTAAGTGGGCGGTTCATAGTCAGAAAATGCGTAGTAGACTGCAGAGCCAGACTTTTGCTCAATGTTTAAAGTACCCGTGTATGTGAGGCAAAATATGAGATTTCGTTGTGGGTGGACAACCTAAAGCAATGCACCTGTTATATAACCAAAACATCACAAAATCTTGCTTCATAGGACATTGTGTAAATCTTAAAATCCGCATGAATGATTTATTGCTTTCCCAAATTTCTTTGACTCAGGTCGGGAAGAGTGGCAATGTCCCAGCAGGCACTACAGTGGACAGCACCATTACACACCCCTCAGAGTTTGACTTTTACCTGTGCAGCCATGCTGGTATCCAGGTGAGTCACAACCCAGTTACTTATTTGTTAATTTATCCGTTTAAGATTTCACATATTTTCATTTCCTTCCCGCAGGGCACAAGCCGTCCCTCTCACTATCACGTCTTGTGGGATGACAACTGTTTCACAGCCGACGAACTGCAACTGTTGACTTACCAGCTCTGTCACACCTACGTGCGCTGCACCCGCTCCGTCTCTATCCCCGCACCAGCCTACTACGCCCGGCTTGTGGCGTTCCGTGCCCGCTACCACTTAGTGGACAAAGACCATGACAGGTTATTAGCATATCATTATTAACTTAAGACATTCTTATAACGTTAATGAATGGATTTTAATGCTTTCTGTATCATTTCCTGTGTACAGTGCTGAGGGCAGTCACGTATCAGGACAGAGTAACGGCCGAGACCCTCAGGCCCTGGCTAAGGCGGTCCAGATTCACTATGATACCCAGCACACTATGTACTTCGCCTGATGTCAACCAGCAGGAGACGCACTTCTACACTCCCTCTTCAATCTGTCTCTGCCTCTCCCCGTTTCTCTCTATCGCACCTTCGTCTGCAGCAAAGCAGTTCTGAAGCCAGGGGGCCATCTGTCAATCCAGTCGAAATTGGTCGGCCTCGGAAGAACCAACCTCTACCAGCAGTCCTGCACTGAGAGGCTTTTGGCCTCCAATGCACAGAGAAAAAAAAAAAAAATCAAATTGAGCCATTTTTAACTTTTTCGTTTCTTGTTTTGATTTTGAATGTCTTTTTAATTTGTAATATACACTGAGTGTGAGCAAACCTGCGCCATTGGTCAGGGCAGCTCTGGCTCTCTCAGCTAAGCTGAACTCTGTCTACTTTTACCTCAAGCCGCTATCGGCTGAATCTTGTCACATGTCTTTTGGGGCGGGTGGGGAGGATCTTGCATGTCGGGTCGGGGTCGGGGTCGGGGGGGGGGGGTTTGACTTGGATGGATTTGTTTTTCTCCTTTTTATGGTCGTATTTGGACTCTCTCCTCTCAGTCTTTTACAAACGAGGTGACCTGGGTATACATACCCATTACCCGCTCCCATTTTGTGCGCTCATGTGGATGTACGTTTGTGAGTGTGTGTGTATATGTATGTGTGTGTATATATGTGTATGTGTGAATGTGGGTTCATGTTTCATGGCAGGCCACTGAATTGTAAAGGGAAATCTAGGAGCAAACTGCTGTAAATGCCTCTTCTTTTTTTTATATTAACACACGCATAGATATATAAAAAATATATAAATATTTACAGCTCTATAAGCGTATTCCACTTGATCTTAACAGGCTTTCATAAGCTGATGGTTTTGTGTAGCAGTAGCATTACCCATGGTCTCCTCTGTGACTGTTGGGGTTGTCGGACCTGGGCAAACAGGGCTTGGTACAGGTGCCATTCTGCCTGTGGCAAGACAGGAAATGCATGCGTCTTATTCGGATAGTTATTTTACAGGGTTGAAAGGTATGGCCATTGCACAGTTACAGACGTAGCGCTAACGTGCCGTCTGATAGGCTAGGCTTGCAACATTACAGCACTCCCTTTTATGCATTTATACATGAGATTCAAATCAGATTTGTAAGAGTTTAATATAAATGTTTTTTTGTGGTAAACTTTAACAGTTTGTTAGAGTAGATCGTTGTTCTCGTCGTTCTTAATGTTGATATTGATCAGTTGTTTGCAAATCAGTCGCATAATTAATTGATCCAGGAGTCATTGTGGTTGTTAACGGAGAGTTTTTATTATTTTTTTTAAATACAGCTTAATTTCTTGTAGCGTTGTGGCAATGGTAATGAGGGCCCAAAATGCTTTGGTTTGTCCACTTAGTCTTTTTTTTTTAATGTTTGAACTGATCAAATTGAGTTTTAGCTCATTTCTGTACCAAGTTAATAGGGGAAAAAAGTGGAGTGACAAATCAGAACTTTTTTGGGGGAAATCTTAGCAATCTTCCGCAGTTATATGGATTTTACACTCAAAGTGTGTTTATTACTTCTGTGTGTATATGAACTTGAATCTGTAATATAAATCTGAATGAATTTTCTTGCGTATTAAAAATAGGACACCATACATTAAGACACACTAGCATAAGCACTGCCTTTGGACTGAACAGCACCGATTAGAGCGGTTTGAAGGGTCTCCAGCGTGCACGCCTTGTCGGGGGGGCGCTCTGCAAAAACCCTTTTGTAATAAACCATCCGTAAAGCAGCAGGTTTGCTATGAATGAGTTTGAGCACCAGCCTGTCGTTGGCGTGGACGCTGGTCCCATGAAAGAAGAACAGGAAGTGGGCAAGGGCATCACATGCAATAAATTGGATTTGCGCGTTGAATGCTAAATGGGTTACTCAGCGTAACGGCTTCCAGAGAATAACACGTTTGAGTACTGTGTGTGTGTCCTTTTTAGGCATTTTCGCTAAATTGTTACATGACATTTAATTCCAGTTTGTATCATGATATCATTGCAAAGCAATATAACCCAAAATCTAGAACAATTTAAAAGCTGTAATACTTTTTTTGTCGATGTGGCTGTTGGTTGGATTCCTATTGCCATTTGTGTTTATGGACTTATTTTGCTTGTATCAATCAGTGGGAATGTGCATATGGTGGACTAGCTCTTTAGGCTATGTGGAAAATTTTCAAATTTAAACTGTGTTCGCCTGCATGCCAGAGTATTGTTCTAATCTCTTATAAAATATTTATTATGGCGCAGAAGTTTTTTTTAATTAGTAAATCAATACAGTGAGACTGTTTTGAGTAGCGATGTTGTCCAGTCTCTTTTACAGGATTTAAAAAAATTCTCCAGAAATGTCAGTAACTGAGGGACAGATTCAAGGGCTGAAGGGGTGTGGATGTCAGTCTTTGGGAGCTCCAACCCAAACGAGGTACTTTCTTCAATCACTGGGCCGCTCAGACTGACTTCCTCACCCTTTCTTTTTACCCACTGTCTTGTTCCCTCTCTGCTCTCGGGCTTTCCAGTGCTGTGGACGCCGCCCTGGTGGCACCTCCACACATGCACTTCCTCTCTGCATGTGGTGGGCCCCGAGGGTCCACTGCACAAGGATATTACCTCTTTTAACTATTTTTTTTTTTTTTTAAACTGTTCTCTGTCCCGATTTAAAGAGAGCATGATTTTTTTGAAATTCCTATATGACATATGGCTTTGTTATTTGAAAAATGTGCACTGTAATTTAAGTTTTTGTTTCTCTTACTGGTGTGTAGCTTTTTTGTGCTGTTCTATTCTCGTGTTCTGAGCTGTGTGACTTGTCCAGTAGCAATAGGGGCACTTTCTTTGACCTGCTGGGGAAACGCTCAGGACTCCTGTAGCTTCTCCTATCCGAGTGCCCCATCAGTTGCTGTACTGCTTTGTGACATTTTTAAAAAATCCCCCCCCCCCTTTTTTTTAGCCTGCAGGGAATTGTGTTATTGTGCAAAGTAATAAATTGGTATTTTATGCCTATAACACACACCTCTGTCTCCTGTCATTGACTCTCTGTCTCCACACACACCTCTGTCTCCTGTCCTGATTTTTATGAATATTTATTGTACAGATATTAATGATTTCAATCATATAATTTTTTAATATAATGGAATGTTTTCTAAAAAATAGATTTAAAACCACTAGATGGCAACACCTACTCAGATCTACAAAGTAAACCACTCACTGTTGTGATGCAGCACTATCCAGCTTAGTTTCCCTTGCTGAATGTTTATGTATGTATTTTGTATATTTATGTATTAATGGAACAGACCAACATTTAAACTCCCAAAAAATCTTGCTTGGCAGCTTTGGTCACTATTGATTTTTATCATGGTAAAGTGCAGCTTGGACGTTCAACTTAAAACAATTCCTTGTGTGTTCCACAGAAAATAGTCATTTATTAAGCTTGAAATGAAGAACCGTCCACCCCCACTGGCTTCTCTCTCTTTATTTTATTTATTTTTGAAAGTCAGAGAAGTGTATACTTGGCTGATCTTTAAGTACCCATATTTATATGACAGTGTTCATATTTCTTTATTATACAGTTTGCCTTTTTAAAAGCTGCATTCTTGTATGAATTATACTTGAGCTTCATTGTGGGCCATCACTCATTTGTCTGCTCTCTCTCTCTTTTGTGTACCCACTCTCTCATTTCCTGTGTCCTGTACTGTTGTCATGACCACTGTTGCCAAGGAGAGGCAGCCACAAGAGAAAGGAAACTTAAACCAGAGATCTTGTAGCCGTAATATTTAATTCAACACCTCAGACGCTAACGTTTGCATGTTATGGAGCAGAATGAAACAAAGGAACTGGGCAAAATGACACAAAAAACAAAGCCTTTGGAAACAACTTGGTAGTAGTCCCTTATCAAATAATTATATTATAAAATGTAAGTTACAGTATATAGACCAAAAAATAAATAAATTACAACACTATCAATTCATCTTTAATCACCTCGCAAGGTTACCTTATATTGCTGTAATCGGATCATTTGTACCTTTGTAAAATATCCCTTTACAACTTGACAGCCATGTAAATTCACACTTCTGCCTAAAATGCTGTTACACCAAGAGTGTTTTCGAGAAGGCGTACATTACTGATGGTCTCCATCACAAAACAATGGACTGGCATACTGTTTCAGAGTGTGAGGATTTTTGTGTTAGTCATCACAGTCGTCCTCAGAAATGCCCACAACAGCAAACATCCTCACAAGCCCTCTCTTTAAAGCAATTTATTTGTCTCATTAGGGGAATGGCAAACACACTTTTGTATCAGATTGTCTTTGTGTTAACTGATCTGCTAGCAGACACCACTCTTGCCCTCCCTCCTCTGTGTCGCTCCATCTCCCTTTATATCCTGCCATCCGCTGTTTTCCTTTCAGTATGAGAGTGGCTTTGCTCAACAGTGTTTCTAAAGATGGATGAGACTAGCACACTTGAAACACCTGTAAGGGTTATTGGGCCGCCCAATAAGCAATCGGCACTCTGACAGAAACCAACCAACCCGTGAAGGTTTTGCTGCAGGGAAGAGGACATTGCTTTTGTCTTTGCCTAAGTGGCCTGAAGCACAGCACCCTTTTTTTGTCTGCTCTCGATACGACAAGAGCATCTAACCTAAAGAGCTTGAAAGAGGACAACATATTTACTTTTGGCATCTATCCGCACAGGTGTCATATCCGAAGAACCTTTCTTTATACTTCACACGAAACTGTTGGATAATTTACGAAGGCCTTTGCCATTGCTCAGACTCTAGTTTAGGTTCTGTTTGATGTTTGTTGGGTGCTTGGAAGTAATGCATCTTTGACAGCCACTGCATCCATGTCACAGTATCAAATTCAATCGGTGTGACCTGTTTGGGTAAGGCAACACCGGACTGGGTAGCAACAGAGACACATGTCCCTGCGAAAAAAGAGCAGATCTTTCTTTACCGAGAAGACAAGTCCACCACACTTTACAGTGGTGCAAGACCAACTTCTACCCTCCGGCCATAGCCTGTGATGGTGGGACTCTCATTGAAGTTCAGTCAATCCCATGTGGGTGTGTTGAGACAAGTGGCAGCAGTTCTTCAATTATTCATCTTTTCAAAGAAAGACCAGGCGAAAGTGAACACAACTGTCTGAGAAACCAAAAGACAGACAAGAACGTAGCTGAACAAAACTTAGTTCCAAGAATTTTGAAAGACAAATCTGAGAGGTCTGCCAGGGATCTTTTTAAGAAGGACTGACCGAGACTTCTTGCGGAGGATTGGGACCAAATAACAGACTAGAATGCACCTGAACAAAACTTTGCTCTGAGAATTTAAAGACACTCCGAGAGGCCCAGCAAGGAACTTTAAAGGTGAACACGAGGACTGCCAAACATAAGACCAGAGGAAGGACTAAAATGCATCTGAACAAAACTTTGCTTCAAGAAATTTGAAAGACAAAAACTTAGCAAGTAACTTTCAAAGAAGGACTGACCGAGACTTGCTGAGTATTGGCAAACGTGCCGACCTCTTTGGGCAAGGAGGACTGAAGCTATTATCTATAGTTGGAGTACCTGCAAGCGGAAAAGTGTCGTCGAGGTTGTGGCCCGAGGAGGCGTGGTACTCAGAGAGTGGCGAGATGGTGAACACAGGTATGCAGCTGATCAGCTTCACCTGTGCTGTGACAGGCTGGGTGATGGCTATAGCAGTGACTGCACTGCCCCAGTGGAAGGTCACGGCCTTCATAGGCAGCAACATCTTGACCTCCGAAATTATTTGGCAGGGGATCTGGATGAACTGCATCTACCAGACCACTGGCCATATGCAGTGTAAGACCTACGACTCCATGTTGGCTCTACCGCCTGATATCCAGGCGGCACGGGCACTGATGTGCATTGCTATCTTCTTGGGCTGGTTGTCCTGCACTGTCTCTTGCTGTGGAATGAAGTGCACCACCTGTGCTGGGGACGATCGCCATGCCAAGGCTGGCATAGCGCTGTCCGGTGGGGTGCTCTTCATTCTGACGGGCCTGTGCGTCTTAGTGCCGGTTTCCTGGACAGCAAACACTGTGGTACAGGACTTCTACAACCCCAATGTTCCCCTCCAGCACAAGCGGGAGCTGGGTCAGGCCATTTACCTGGGATGGGCGGCAGCAGTGATTCTTATGATCAGTGGGGCGGTGCTGAGCAGTACCTGCCCACACATCGAGAGAGGAGGGTACAGACGTGGGTACATAGGCCACAGTTTTGCAAACTCAAGGCCTTCTGCTCCTGATCCGCCGAAGCCAATCACTACCAGTACCCTGCCTCTTAAGGAGTATGTATGATAAAGATAAAAAATGAAAGCAAATGGGATAATGATTAAAGGTGCACTCAGTGATTTCTGTTTCAATGGACAGATGCATTTTGTGTCATTGTCACTGTGGTGATCATGTCCATACTTGCCATTTGAAATCCCATTTATCTGCTTTTTCTTTCGTTGCTTATACATCGGACACATGCTGGTGCTGTTCACTCCAAGTCCTTCATTATATTGTCTGTAATATACATATTGTATTTATTGTTTGGTTTGCTTTTGTTTACATATGTTTTTAAGTTTATGCAGGTAAAGATTTATTTTTTACAGTGTCATTTCTGCACTACTAGTGGCACCAAAATGGAATCGCAATCTGCTATTTTTTCAGTACAACAAGGGCACAACCAGTGCTGTGAGTTTAGAGTGGAACTATTAGTTTGTCAGTGGTAAACATGAGTATTTGAAAACTGTTTTTTTCCCCCCTTCCATTTCTGTTTGGTCACACTGGTGGAGCAGAAATTACACATTTCACCTTTAAAGTACGTACTTTCTGCACCACTAGCAAAATCTGAATTGAAAAAATAATGATTGGCACTAACACTGAAAAACAGATAGATTCACCCCAAACACTGTAACACACTTCAGCTTTAACTGAAATGAATTGTAAAACAGAGCTGGCCATGTGTTCTCAGCTTGTGTGAGTGTACATTATTTTTCATTTGTCATAAGTATTACTCATTTCTTCAGGGTAAGGATTTTAATGTGGAAAAAATTACTGAGTGCACCTTTAATTAAAGACAGTCTAGTATCTAGAATTTGAAACAGTGTTTTAGTAATATTTGTAGTTGTATTGCAGTGGGTCTATGATTTTCAGGGATTTCCTTTACCTTGCTGCTTGTCACTTTCTCTTCCCATCAGTGTAATTTTCTCATATGAATGCATTTAGATTAGGTTTCATCATATTTTGATAAGATTTTTTTGTTGTTTGTTTTTTCAGTCCAGTAGTATTAACTGTGGGCTAACTGAACTCTTAGGCCCATTTTGCAGTGACTTTTTTCCTTTCTTTTTTGTAAATGGTAATCTGTCTTGTGTTTTGTAGACAACTGACAGCACACCACTGCTGTCCATAGAAACGGTACAACCATTTTTCAGTATGTTGGATTGTTGTGTTCATAGTGTTTTCTCTGTATTTATTTATTAAAATTGTGTGAACTTGAACCATTTTAGGAAAAAATAAAAGCGATGTGACACTCAATGAAGACAGTGCAATTGTTTTATCAATGTAAAACAAGTATGAATTAAATAACCAAATTTATTCAAACAGAGCACTGCTCTTACAATGATACTGATATTCAGTCTGTCAAATCAATGCCCATAGCAAAACAAATTTAATCCAGGAGTCTCGAGTTACACCATTACGATACCGCTGTCCTTTTTTAAGGATCCTTCATTGCCAAACTGAGAACAACAGCCAACACAGGATGTGGAAATGACTTGATAAAATAGCTGACTTTCATTCAGTCTCCAAGAAGAATGCTACTTGACACAATGCATCTAAAACACAAAAACATAAACACAAAACAAATTCAGAGACCAAAATCTCAACTTTTACTGTTGTATATATTTGTATACATCACATGTACATAGATTCTAATTTCTGATTCTTATAAAATGTCACACAACAAACAAAATCTATGATTAATAGATGCAGCCAAACTATTACACAGCATCAAATTCTCTATTTACACCTGGTATCAACGTATTAAATGTGTTTTTTTATGGCCACTTGTGATGAAATGTTCTGGACCACTGTTTACACCTGTTTTTAGTGCCAACCACTTGTAATCAGATCACCCAAGACAGACATTAATACCTGACGAAAATGGGGCCAAAGAGTGTAACCTTATCTACTCCAGGAAAAGGGGAAATACCTGCAATTCCCTCCTCTCCACTAGCCGAATGTAGAGATTCCCATCTCTTTGGTGCCGTTTCCATTAATGTAAGGTCATTGGGTGTCAGTGTCTAAAGGAGGTTCCTTCTCTGCACTAATCTGACCAGATGAATTTAGGATTCATTGCAAAATAATGCATGTGCCTAACACACAGCGAGAAGAAGTATCACACTGATGCCAACAGTGGTCATGATGAGGAATGAGACTTAAAGGATACTGTAGGCGGTAATAGCGATCTGCATCTTGAAGCCACTCTAACATATCTGAGATGGAGGGACAGATGGCTGATATGGAGACACAACCAGCAATGTCAAGAGTCTCTGTGTTCTTCTCATAGAACTGGAAAACAGCAGACACCTGTTGACTGATGGCATCCCGCACTCTCTGAAGAGCATCCCTGGAAGACAAAATTAAATGAAGCATTGTTTTTATGTGCGTTAAAATGATAATCAAACAGGACTTAAATTTTCTCAGCTAGTTTTCTCAGAACTGCATCCACAGCCAGTGACAGTTTGTAATGAAGGCGCTCTTGTAAACCAGGGAAATTGGCAAGAGGCGTGTTTGCAATATGAACGTTTTAAAGTGCCTTCAACTGCACTGCAAGGTTTCCAAGAGAGCTCATGAGAGGTTTACATTCAGCTAGTTCACTGTCCCAAACGCTTTTACTCGCTTTTAAGGTCTCAAAGCATTTTTTGAGTTGTTGGTGCAATGATAATAAAACAGCACTGGACATTTTGTTTTAAACTCTTTTCAGTGACAGAACTTGAGAAACACTGTGAACGTCGTTCTTTTACAGAGAATTAATGTAACCAATTAATATATTAAATATATCTATTTAAAGCTATAATATTAATCATACTCCGCAAATATTTAAATTTATCTGATGAACTACAAATCATGTCTGTGAGAGCGAATAAAATGGTCCTGTTTCCATCGTAAACGTACATGTGATAACTGCGATGCACCCCTTCCGGGAACACGTATCATCCACCAATCCGCTTGTTTCTTTCTTTGGCCGTGACAGTAAAACACTCAACCATTGGCCAGACTCTTCGTTTAAGAGAGGCGATATCTTATTGGTCAGAACACGAAGCGTGTTTTCAAAGGTGCATGCTGATTGGCTTACTGACGTAGTAGCGTTAAATTTGAAAAGGCTCTTTTTAATCGCCGATGTCCGCTACAGTGAGAAACACAGTTTCGACATAGACCGGATTTTTAGAGTAAGAAAAATATAAATGCGCTTTTTTTGTTACATTAACTAGATATATACCAAGTACTAATATATAAGCGCGTAATCGCTGTGAGGTTGAAGAAATTTGTCGTCTTTGTTTTTCAGGTTCATCATGGCCCCAAGAAAACGCACCCAGAATGCTAAAAACAAGAAGAATCCTAAAACACCGAAACTAGAAGCTTTTTTGCTTGATTTTGACGATGAAGGTAAAATTTGTCGCTAGTGTCTGAATCCTAAGTATTTGTGTCCATATTTTGAAAGCTTTACTCTTTGTTTGTAGTTCATACCATTGTTGAACGACTGAAGGAGAAGACGAACAATCTTCTGAAAGATGCAGACAACCTTTACAAGACCGCTCTGATAAAGCTTCCCATGGCAGTGAGGAAAATGAACTGGATCGAGTACTGCAGTAAGGATTTTCCTCTTTGTTGGAACATGTCACATGTGATTACATGTCAGTTGCAGTGTTTTTGACAAATAGTCCATGTAGCCTCTGTTAATATGGGGTAAAATAGCATAATAGCATAACTATCGCACATACTTTGGTATTGTCTCACGGTTATTGTTTTAAACTTCAGATATAGAGAAGCCAAAGTCACCAGTGGATGATTCAAAGGTACCTGCATTAAACATGTTTGTTTGTATATGTTTTCCATGTTGTAAACTAATCAATATTGTTTTATCAATCACTGTTGGTCTTGATTCATAGTCGTCTCTCTGTCTGATCAGGTGAGGGAGGAAGCTGCTCAAGTGGAGCTTGCTATTGCCGAGAATCATGTGATTCCCAAGTTTGCTGCCAAAGGTACATTTTGCATCCTCTGTCAGCTTGTAAAATCTTCTTACCAGTGTTTTCAAAGCTGATTTTTCCACTTTCATCTCATTTACAGAAGCCAAGAATGGTGCAAACTCAGAAGATGAAAACGTGGCACCCCTTAAGTCTACAGTCAAAAAGGTTTGTGGTAGTATGGCCCTTGAAATCTACTTAGTAGGGGCGTTCAGATCACGCTGAAGTTAATGTATTGACAGAGATGAGCACATGTGATTGCCATGTTGTCACTATCTAGCAGTAGAAAAAATCTCAAGAAATAAATATAAAAATATGCAATAAAATAAAATGTTTATAAATAAAATGTTTATATACCATCTAAAATCTGGATTACCATTTTCAAACATCTAGTTTACATTGACATTTATGCATTTGGTGGAAGCTTTTATCCAAAGCAACTTGCATTACAGTGTACATTTGCATCAGTTCATGTATTTTCCATACATTGTAACCTTTGTGTTGCTAGCGCCACATTCTGCTGTTCGATCTACAGTTATTTATGTTAAAAAAAAATTGTTTGTAATACTAGTCTTTGAAGGGTCCTTGAGAAAATCTGGCCCCTGTTTATATGTGTACAGGAGCCTGACTCCCTTTCTCTCCTTAATCTGTCTAATGTAGAAGAAAGCATCAAAGAAGGCACCTTCTACCTCCAAGAAGGCCAGAGCTCTCTCCATCAGCAAACAGAGCAACACCATCCAAAGGTAAAGAAAATATACAATCAGCTAATATTAAACACACCGATTTTGTCCTAAAAGTGTTGCCTCTCAGAATCCCAATGGTTTGTTCTGGGAGTCTAAATCTATATTTTCTTTTTGTACATAGGTCTACAAGAAAGCCTCTGATCACCCCCGCTAGAAGTTTACTTGAGTCTTCAATCATTGGCGCCACTCCGCTTATCACACCACGCTTTGACCCAAGGTAAATACTTACACATGACAATATAGGGCTTTGATTGTAATTGCTTGATTGTGATTTCATGACTTTTTGATATATTTATTGACTTTCACAAATTACACATTTACAAAAAAAAAAAAGGTTCAATCTGCAAGATCCTATTTCAGTACATCAAAATAGACCTGGAATTACATCGTCCCCAACTATGAAATGTAAACACAATTTTTGCACCTCTAAGGTCCAAATCATTTAAAAATGTTTCCCAAGCTGTGTAAAAAACAGTGTGAATGATGACATTTTTCTAAGGGCTATTTGTGTAAATGTTTTTTTTTTTTTTTTTTTTTTTTGAATCGCGCTTGAATCCGGACACTATTTCCGAACACCACCAAGTCATGATTTAAAGTAACAGCAGCAGCTCTGGGTAGGAGACTAAGTGGTGAATCTGATCGTTTGGCCAGGTTTCTTCTCAGTGTGATGCAAAAGAGATTACAACAGCTCTTCGTTAAAAAAATCTCAGATCGCACTGATGGCATGCAAATTTTCCTGTCAGTAACTTAACAGCATTGGCAGCCATTCATTCAAATGAAATAGTTTATTGCATGAATTGTCACACTGAATGTTTGTCTGGGTGTGAACTGGTCTTCAGATGCTGTCCATGGTAATCGTTTATGTTTGCGCTGTGCTGTTTTTCATAATTCAGCCAGCTTTGCGTTGAGTTCCAAGATGTCCTGTCTCAATACAGGTCAAAGACCACTTCTATCGAGTCAAGGAATGACTGACTTGGGGCTGTATGATT
>JAUZSZ010000132.1:21354037-21367952 GCA_034780575.1 Labeobarbus marequensis
ATTAGGAGATTAAAAAAAACACTGGATGGATTTTTATCATTATAGGATGGTTGTGTACAGGCACTGCCAACACACATCTCCGTACAATCAACTTGTAAAAGTGGATATAGCATTATATGACCCCTTTAACTGGAGACAGAAACTCTGATGTTAACACTGTCTGTCTGTCTGTCTGTCTGTCAGCCGCGGGTGGAGGTCAAACAGGACGGTCAGTCATTACCCAGAGATCAGCGGCGCGAGAGACCAGGCTTCCCTCCACGAGGATCACGAGCAGGTGACACACACACACTCACACTCACACACACTCACACTGACACACACACACGCTCACACTGACACACACGCTCACGCTCACACTGACATACACACACACTCACACTGACACACACACACACACGCAGATTAATTACAAGCTGATTGTGTGAGTGGTTTCCTGTCATGTGACTGATGTTGTTGTTTGTCAGATGGCAGCGGCTCAGACACTGCGGGTGGGAAACAGTATGTCAGTTTTAAGGGTGAGTTTCCTGTCATGTGACTGCCGTTGACTCAGAATCATAATTTAGAACCAGAACGAGTGAAAGTGTGTGTCCTCCATCAGAACACTAATCTATAGTCCGTGAATGTAATTTAGACTGAGACAGTATATCACAAATAAAGAGAGGGTTGAGTCCCCTTTAAAGTGCAGTTTTCTTAGTTAAGAACATGGGTTGGAGCTCTTAAGTGCATTAGATGGAATAATTTAACTTTTCATTGTGTGTGTGTGTGTGTGTGTGTGTGTTCAGGCCGCGGTGACGGTGATGCCGGTGATGGAGAGGGCCGCCGGTCCGTTCGTTATCCAGACAGTCATCAGCTCTTCGTTGGAAATCTTCCTCACGACATTGATGAGGGCGAGCTGAAAGACTTCTTCATGAGTAAGACCTTTACCTTTTGACTTCTGACCCTGGTGTGTTTACCTGCTGCTTCACGCTGCTCTGTTTCTGTCAGCGTTTGGGAACGTGGTGGAGATGAGGATCAACACCAAAGGCGTCGGAGGGAAGCTGCCCAACTTCGGTTTTGTGGTGTTCGATGACTCTGAGCCGGTGCAGAGCATTCTGGGAGCCAAGGTTTGTGTGGATTTGGACTGTTAACTGTCTGATTCTCATGCTTTTCTCATCGGGCGGCCAGATCTCCTGAAGAGTGCTGCATTACCAGGCGTGCTCATGCGCCACCGAAATAAAACATGCGCAGGGTGAATGAGTTCAGCCCGCTGGTTTGTGTACTGACAGCTGTTAATGCACAGGTTTAGATCGACTGACTGTAATACTGTGAAACCATTCGAACTGAAAGCCTAGGCTATACACGCTGTCTGCTTCAGAGCTACACACTAAACTGACTTCATTCACTTATCTAATGATGTTCCAATTAATTCATATGAAATGATTTATTAAAAAATTAAACCTAAAGCGCCACTATGTGGCAGCAAGTTTTAATAAGTGAGTCATTGATTCATTCAAACGACTGGTTTGTCTTTATAAATGAGTCACTGACTCACTCGATTCACTCAAAACTGTGGAAGCTCTGCTGTGGCTTTAATTGGAACTATTTGCATTTGTGAAATTGAGCAAAAACAGTCAATATTGATGATATTGATTCTAAAATGTAACACATTTTTAATTATTGTTTATTGAAGTTTTG
Source organism: Labeobarbus marequensis (assembly GCA_034780575.1). Classification (NCBI taxonomy): domain Eukaryota; kingdom Metazoa; phylum Chordata; class Actinopteri; order Cypriniformes; family Cyprinidae; genus Labeobarbus; species Labeobarbus marequensis. The sequence continues at coordinate 21,355,712 of JAUZSZ010000132.1, forward strand.
TATAAAATCAATATCTCATTAGCAGTGTTGCAGATATTGGTGAGAAATGGCACTAGTGTGATATTGCTAAACTGTATCATTTAAGGTGAATATAAGAGGGTAGGGGTGTGCGATATGATGATTTTTGATCATGGACGATAAAAATGTCGCCACAATCTGCTTTTGAAGAAATATCGCAGTATCGTACAGCGCACATTTGATCAGTTACAGGCCTGGTGCCTCCGGCTCAATATACTGTACATTCACGTCAGTGTTGACTCACATCAGCGGTAGAGTTATTCTCGCAGGACACTGCACTTATCACAAAACTACATTGTTTGCATGTGCTTTAAAGCCTCGCCGGTTGAGCGTTTCATTCGTGTGCTTTATCTGAGCGCACACACTACAGATACAGCACCTGATTACTGGACTAAGTTATCTTTCGCGCTAATACTGTCAAAACATGCTGCCGCTTGTCTTTAAAGGGATAGTTCACTCAAAAATGAAATTAATGACAGAATTTAGATTTTTGGGTGAACTCACTCTATCAAGGGCCGATGAGTGAACAGGAAGTCAGTGTTTCCTCTTTCCTGTCTCCCGCAGCCCATCATGTTCCGCGGGGAGGTGCGTCTGAACGTGGAGGAGAAGAAGACCAGAGCAGCGCGCGAGCGGGAGACCAGAGGAGCGGCGGAGGGCCGGCGCGGGCCACGGGGCCCGCTGGGAAACAGCGTGGGCCGAGCCTCCTCCAGGGGCGGGATGAGCCGCTTCACTGGCCCTCGCCGCTGAGCTCTGACCGAACCCTCCTCTGCTCCTGCCATGGCTTCCCTGTCTCTCGGACCGCGGCCGGCCGGCACAGACTCTCAGACTCACGCCGCGCTTTCCTTTCTCTTACTCTCCTCACCGTTTGGCCAAGAAGAACGAGACAGTGTGATCTTTTTTCCTGTAGAGCAGAAGCTGAATGTCATGAAGGGTTTCCTCACGGAACTGATTCCTCACGTTTATAACGGATGAGCAGCAGCGCTTCGTCCAGCACTGCTCAGTGTACACTTATTTATTTTCCTAGTAAATAAAACAGTGGTGGTGCCTTAACTCGATTCTCTCCCGTGCGAGCATGAGTGAGTGAGCGTGAGACTGTGTGTGTCTGTCAGTGAGTGTGAGAGTGTGTGTGTGTGAGAATGTGTGTGTGTGTGTGTGAGAGAGTGTGTGTGTGTGTGAGAATGTATGTGTGTGTGTGAGAGAGTGTATCTGCGTCTGCTCCAGGTGTGAGCTGGTTTGGTTCTGGTCTGGTTTCTTTGCATGGCTGTTCTGGACCGTGCTGCTCTTTCTATTGATTTCTGGAGTGTTTCTGACCACACTGTCCACTGCGTTTGGTTCTGGGTTCAGACTGGACTTCAGTCAGCTTCAGCAGGTCTTTGTTTGAATGTGTTTTCAACTTTCAATAAACTACTGAAATCTGCAATCTGCATCAAATTTCCTTGTCATAGATGCAAACTCCTCACATTTCAGTGAGAAAACACTTTTTAGGAGATCAAAATAGGTCACCTATGAGATTTGCTTAGATCCAAAGGGGGGTCTTACAAGGGTAAATAAAGAACTGTTGTTTCAATATGTTTTGTATAGGATACCTCTTTACCTCTTTACTTCAAAAACTGCGTCTAAAAAGGGTGATATTTGATGTATTTGAGGTCAGAGATGTGTGAACGCTGAAAAGAGAGAGAGAGAGGGAGATAGAGAGAGAGACTTTTTTTTTTTACTTTTAAACTTCTCTTTAATTACCAGAAAACAATAATTATCATTTTTTTTCTCTTCTTTTTTAAACATCATCATATAATCATTATCATACATAAATATTCAGAGATCCATCACAATCAACCTCACATATACAGTTATTAATCCCCCACCTATATTTAAAAGTCTCTTTATCCATTATTAAATTATAAAAAGCAAATTCAACCTTTAAACGTGATTTTATCAACCCCCTAAAAATCAAAATAACATCAGTCTGTCCCATTCCAACCATCTTATTTTTCCGTGACAATCAAATAGCCAACTCTGCTTGACCAAAAACAAAGTTCACTAATACATGGGTCTCCCTTTTGGAAAGTTTATATTTAGGACCATAGATAAAGGAAACTTTACTAAAAGTCTCCCCTAATTTACGGCAGCATTCTTCTAAAAAACAAAACAAAGGAACAAGCCTTTCACATTCACAAAATAAATGAAAAACTGTTTCTGATTGTGCACAGAAAGGGCAACCCTCCCCTACCTGTGGATCAATGTGTGCTCTGTGCCTGTTCGTAGCTATTATACCATGCACAATCCGCCACTGCAGGTCTCCAGACCGTTTATCAATGGGGGGTTTGTACAAGGTCCTCCAACTACCTTTGGGTGAAGAGCCTGACCCAAAAAAGTCCAACCACTTAGACTCCTTCACACTCTCCAGAGTATGACAGTGAAGAGCCTTTACACACATCACATATAGTTGCTTCTTCCCAACAGTACTGAAAAATCCTGGCTGAGGTGATGCAAAGGACAAGATGTTACCTTCTGCTTCTTGCCACTCGCCACTTTCTGCTGAAACCTCCAGGTCTGGGAAGGATAGTACTTCCTCCCCACCAGGTTCAATTAGGGACACACTATAATTCTGTGGCAAACGATCCTGCACTTTAGTCAGAAGTCTCTGAGCAACTCGAACAGATCTTATTCCAAGCTTAAAAGCCAATGTCTCTGCGGACAACCAGCCATCCACGGAGGCTAGATGTATTACTTTAATGATGTTTGCAGAAAGAGCAGCGTTTCTCAGGAAAGATGATTTAAAAATATCCAAATCAAGTGCTGGATTGAAAAACAAAGGTTCCTCCTTTAGCCACTGAAAATGAGTATCACTTAACTCTCGAGAAGTCCTGAAAAGTGTCCATGATTTTAACACCGACTTGTGAAAGGATGTCAGCCCACTCAAGTCCAATTTATCACCATCCAATAAAAACAAGTGGCGATCAAGTCCCATCTTTCCTGCTCTTCTCAAAAGGGCACAAGCAACCCCAAACCAACTCACGTCCTCTCCATAAAGAAGTCTTTGAGCTGTCTGGAGTCTGAAGGCCTTAATTCGTGACCTAATGTCGATAAGCCCCTGACCCCCCTCTTGCCTAGGCAGATAGAGGACTGAGGCTCTCAGCCAGTGTTGTCCTGACCAGAAAAAGTCAACAATTCGCTGTTGAATGTCTCTTATCAAATCTTCTGGGGGGTCCAGCACCATCATTCTGTGCCACAAGGACGAGGCAACCAAATTGTTACAGACCAGTACTCTTCCCCTGTAAGAAAGCTGGGGTAGCAGCCAATGCCAGTGAGACAACCGAGCACACACTTTCTCCATTAGGCCCTCCCAGTTTTGCTTCTTGTATTCATCAGTTCCCAAAAACACACCCAAATACTTTAAACCTGCCCTTCCCCATTTTAACCCCCCTGGAAGTAAGGGACCTTTACTGTCTTTTCCACACCACAGAGCATCACTCTTTGCCCAATTAACTTTTGCAGACGAGGCCTTACCATAACATACTAAGCTTTCTTCTAAACATTGAATATCTCTATTGCCACTAATTAAAACCGTAACATCGTCTGCATAAGCAGAAAGTTTAACAGGCTGCTGGGGCATCATTGTATTAATTTGTAGACCCCTTAACTCTCTTCTTAGTTTACATAATAAAGGCTCAATGACAATACTGTAAAGCTGCCCTGAAAGAGGACACCCTTGTCTGATACCCCTTTGAACCCTTATAGGAATACTAAGACCACCGGCCATTTTGATTAAACATGTAGCTTCAGAATAGAGCAGTTTGATTAGGGAAATAAAATGATCTCCAAACCCAAAATCTTTAAGCGTTTCAAAAAGATAGACATGATCTACCCTGTCAAAAGCTTTTTCCTGATCAATTGACAAAAACCCCACATCAACATCATTAATAGAAGCAAAGTCAAAAAGATCTCTCACCAAGTGCAAATTGTCTGCAATATATCTACCCTTTATACAATAAGATTGATCTTTATGTATAATTTGTTGCAGTACACTATTTAATCTTTTGGCTAAGCATTTAGAGAGAATCTTATACTCAGTACATAGAAGTGCCACAGGCCTCCAGTTCTTTAGCAAAGTTAAATCTCCTTTTTTTGGAAGCAAGGTTAAAATTGCACGCTGGCAACTCTTAGGAAGACCTCCTTCGTTAGTTGATTCCTGAAGAACTTTAAAAAAGTCAATCCCGATGACAGTCCACAAGCTCCTATAGAACTCGGCGGGAAGACCATCTCTTCCGGGTGTACGGCCTAAAGAGAGTTCCATCACGGAGGCAGTCACTTCATCAAAACTAAGTCCCGTTTCCAAACATTTCTTCTGCTCTGAAGTTAGAACAGGGAGATCCTGTAAAAGTTCATTTCTAGCATGTCCATCTGAATTATCGGCAGCAAAAAGGGTAGAGTAATAGTCTACAGCCAGTCTGCGCATCTCCAGTGGGTCAGAAATGATACGCCCAACATTGTCCTTTAGACTGTACATCTGTTTATCTTGAGCAGCTTTACGTTCTAAATTGAAGAAAAAAGAAGTAGGAGCATCCATATCTCTCACTGTTAAAAATCTACTTCTTATAAGTGCACCCTTTACTTTTTCATTTAAAACAGAGCTCAAAGAAATTTTTTTCTCAGTCCACTTTTCCTGTAAACCAACAACATCGTTAACAGTCATGTTTCTCTCAATAGCAATAATATCTTGTTCCAGTTGCTCCAATGTTTTCTTTAAGCACAAAGTGGAATACGAGGCATACTGTTGACAAAAAACTTTTATATTTGCTTTCCCCACTTCCCACCACTGAATTATGCTATCAAAACGGGCCTTTTCAACTTTCCAACTTTCCCAAAATAACTTAAATCTTTCAATAAAAAGTTTATCTTCTAACAATTTTATATTAAAATGCCAATTATAACTTTTGTGAGGTCTTATGTCCAAGACACAATCAACTGTGATAAGTTTATGATCAGAAAAAGACATGGGGACAATAGTTGTATTTCTAACTCTATTTCTCATATTTCTAGATACGTAAAAACGATCCAAACGTGCAGTAGAAATCAGACCAGAGCTGACTTTCACCCAAGTGTACTGTCGCGTTGACAGATTCTGTTCTCTCCAAACATCTAAAAAATGGTTCTCAATCACGCTGGCTAAACAGAGTGCTGACTGTGAATGTGGCTCCTCCCCATTCCTATCAAGTGTAAAGTCCAATATGCAATTCCAGTCCCCCCCCAAAACAATAAAATCTTCATTCTGGTTTTGCCTTAAAAATTGTTTCAGCTTAATGAAAAGCTTAATTCTATCAGGGCCAATATTGGGAGCATAAACATTTACAAACAAAAAGCAGAAACTACTTATCTCTGCCCTTACAATTAACAGCCTTCCTGGTTCTAACTCATGTTTCAATAAAATTTTGGCTTTAACAGTAGGGGAAAAAAGCACAGCCACCCCTGCACTTAAATTAGTCCCATGACTGAGAACATGTTCTCCCTCCCACCACAACCTCCATTCAAATTCATTGCTTTGATTACTATGAGTTTCTTGAAGGAAAATAACATTCAACTCTTTCAAATTAATTATTTCCTTTAAAAAGTGATCCTTTCTTACATCCCTCATCCCATTCACATTAAGGGATCCCATTCTTAAGATCTCCATAAGGACGAGGGGGGGAAAGAGAAACCAATATAGAAAAGAAATACAGATACAAGTCAGCATGTTCATTTTGTTTTCCCTCTTATTAGCCTCTCTCTTTGTGTCGATCTGCCTGATTGTCTAATTACAGTGATATGTTTCTTCAGGCGAAAACGTTTTTGTTGTGAAAGTTCGTTGTAACTACTCACTTTTCGTGCCCACATCACAGAAGAGACAAACTTATCGAGGTCAGGGAAAAACTTCTGGACTTCTACACCTGCTTTACCTTTTGTTTTATCAAGAAAGGAATTTATTTCTTCAACAGAGTACAAATCCTTCTCATGTTCTCCAGCCATTTCCATAAAATCTGACCATTGTTCCTCATCTTTAATGCTATCATCAGTTAGCTGAGATAAACTATCTAGTTCTTCAGCCAAGCCTTTCTCAGCCCCTCCAGCTGTCCCTACATCAGAGGGTACACACGTCTTCATTACCGCTAGTAACATCAACAGCATTAGACCCATTCTCAATTCTTCCAGTAACAGAACTAGAACCAAGCTGTTCATTGCTCACAAATTTACAACAAACACTCTCAGTATTTCTAGAGCTACATCCAGGCTTTTCATTACTCACAGTAATTTTATCAAACTTACTCACCTCAGCTGCTCCATCAACCTGCTCTGAGCCTTTTCTTCCTTTCTCCTTCATATTATGTATATCCATATGAGAAGTAGACGGCCGCGGATCATTCACCACCTCTTTATGCGGGCACACGAAACTTTTGTGCCCCAACTCCCCGCATTCAAAACATTTAAGACTCTCAGTACTAGCATACACTATGTATGAGTTATCTCCATGCGAAACGCGGAAAGACACTTCTAGTGTGCGCTCCGATGACGTTAAAAACATATAGACTACGCGTCTAAAAGAGAGCACGTTTAAGCGCGGCATTTTTGCACCGTAAAGGGATCATTTTGACAGGGCTCGCAATTTTCCCGAATCTCGTTAATTCTTTAATGATAACGTCATTAGAAATAAACGGAGGGACATTAGAAATGGTGATTTTGGTAGCTGGAGCGGACAGCGGGGTGACCTGTACAAAAGCTTCCTTCACCCATATTCCGCTCACAGTCAGCTGATTCACTAAAGCTTCACTCGTCAAAAAGACAACGATCGCTTTGCTCATTCGTGAGGCCGACAGTATGTTCTCAAACCCGACTTGCTCTCCCACAACTACGAGCAACTCTTCTACCGTAACATCGGGGTCTGACGCACACCTGCACCCATTACGGAGTGAGAGAACAGGTGGCGTTCCTTGCACGGAAGTTGCCGCCATCCCGGCATTTACAGTACCGCAAGACCCGCGGCACACTTCCTAGAAGGACGACCAATACACACACAAGAAAGGGAAAACCAACTGACTAAAAAGAGGGAAAAGTCCAAAGGAAAAGCAATATTCGCTTCACTCACTCGCACCAGCACACCCCACTCGCATGCAAACTCACTCAACGCATGCGCACAGAGAGAGAGAGAGAGAGAGAATGTGAGTCTTACTAATGAATAAATTCAAGCTTTATTCTGAATTACTTTATATATAACTATTTGAACCATTCCGTGTTGTTCCATCTATTATACATCAGATCTCTTTAAATTTTATTAAGGAAAAACCTCAATGGCATGAATAAAGATGACATAAAGGAATAGTACACTCAAAAATACAAATTTGCTGAAAACTTACCCTCAGGCCAGATTTGGAGAAATTTGGCATTATGTCACTTTGGTCACCAATGGATCCTCTGCAGTGAATGGGTGCCATCAGAATGAGAGTCCAAACAGCTGATAAAAATAAGGAATTGACATGACTTCCTCAACAAATTAATCATTAAGACATTTTTAACTTCAAACCATTGCTTTCGCCTAAAATATCAGTCCTCTATCCATAATATTGCTTTCTGCAGTAAAAACGTTGTCACGTCTGAATCAGGAGAGAAATATGCTGAGATCAAGGACTGTTTACAAGCAGAAACAGTCTAAAGCAATCTAAAGAGACATGTCAGTGGTTTTTGATGTGAGAAGACAAGAGGGGATGGACTTTTTCTTTGTAGGAAGTGTTATTAAGGATCATGGACTTGTATTTTGTCCAGAAGCTATGGTTTAAAGTTGAAAATCCCTTAATGAACGATTTATTTCTTACAAATACACAGCTTTTCACTTCATAAGACATAATTGATAGGCTGATAGACTGTGGATTATTGTGATGTTTTTATCAGTTGTTTTGACTCTCATTCTGACAGCACCCATTCACTGAGGATTCATTGGTAACCAAGTGATGTAACGCTACATTTCTCCAAATCTGTTTTGATGAAGAAACAAACTCATACACCTTGGATGGCCTGAGGGTGTGTAAATTCTTAGCTAATTTAAATTGTTGGGTAAACTATTCCTTTAATGACTTTTAGTGAAATTTATAGCATTGATTTGGTCGCCCTTTTATAAATAAATAAATAAATGAATACACAAATATTTGTTTGTTCTGGCACTGACAAGGAGTTAAAATAAGAAAATCTCCTGTTTAGCCAAAAGGCAGGTAAATTACAAACAGCAGTGTATTTTTTGCTGATATCCTATCGCTGACACTGTGCATGCAGATACAAAGAAACCAAAGGCCACGCTTTCCCTAACATTCGAATAAAACACAAACTTCTCATTACAACACACTCAAACACACACATACCCCCCAATGACAATCTGTTCCCCTGTCCATCTCCTTAATCCACCCTCACTATGAGAGAAAGGGTGATATTTGAGGAGAGCAATGGTTGTTGGCTAGCTGTAAATCCTCTTTGGTAAAGGATATAACTGGGATTATGTCCGCATCGGGCTGCCTTTAGAACAGGGAGATGAATTCTCCTAGTTTGAGCATCTCCAAATGTGGCCGCCAGGATCATGCTAATATTTATGATTACTTAGCTGAGGTTCTTATCTGCAAACTGCCACACTGCACCCGGAATAATTCTGTTCTACTGCAATATCTCACAATCGATTTTTTCTTTAAAGGATACAAAATAACACAATATTAGGCTGGTAGCCTCGGAGCTTAGCAGGAACAGATGAGGGTTTGGGGAGAGTGTGGAAAAATTGGAATGTTACATGATGATGATTGAGTGACAGGTGAAGGCCTAATTATTAGCCTGGTTTTGGGGGAAATTTACATAAGCATTAACCCACATACTAACTTTTTTTTTTTTTGCCTTAACTTTTACACAAACTATACAATTTATGCACTATATCAACATTTAAATTTATGTAACTATATTAACTTATTAATTAATAAAAATTATTAATTTCAATTTAATTAACTTTAAATTTAACATAAATTTTACATTTAAAATTAAATTTAAGTATTGATATAATATTACTGAACTACATTGAAAACCAAAATACTTCAGTTCAGCAAAATCATTCACTGGCATTCATATTACTTCCATCTTTGATGAAGGCACTAGCGTTGGGAACCACAACTTTACTGTAGATTCTCTACTGAAACTACAGCTTGAAACAACAAAATGTAGTTTGCTTAGTAAATGTAATTCACACAAAAAGGAAAATTCTGTCGTTAATTACTCAACCTCATGTCGTTCCAAACCTGTAAGACTTATATTCATCTTCAGAACACAAAATAAGATATTTTTGATGAAATCTGAGAGCTTTCTGACCCTCCATAAATGCAACTACCACGCTTTGTGGTTCAACCTTAATTATATGAAGCTACGAGAATACTTTTTGTGAACAAAACAAAAATAATGACTTTGTATGATGTGGTATTCTCTGAATGCACGGTGATTGACACGGAAGTGAAGACACTGTTGAATGAAGTCGTTTTTTTTTTTCTTTGCACAAAAGTAAGGTTGAACCACTGATGTCACATGGACTATTTTAACGGTTAGAAAGCCCTTGGATTTCATCAAAAATATCTTAATTTGAATTCCAAAGATGAACAAAGGTCTTACGGGTTTGGAACGACACAAGGGTGAGTAATTAATGACAGAATTTTCATTTTAGAGTGAACTATCCCTTTAATGGATGTTTATTTTTTTGGTCACTCAAATACACAAAGCACTACCAGTGCATTCCTACTCCTGAATGAATGATTCTTAAGAGCCAGAACTTTTTAGTGAATCAAAAACATACAGCGCAACCAGTATAGTTCATTTCACGAATGAATGACTCTGAGTTGGTTCTTTTTAATGAATCAAACAAACACAGTTTACAACTGAGCCCGTGACTGGTTGTTTGTATGACTATGTGTCTGTGTGTAGTTACACAATACACAATTATGCGTTTTGTCAATGTTATTTAATAAAAAAAGAAGTTTACTACATTTAATATGTATAAAACAGATATGGCCAATTTTATACTAATATATACTAATATATATATATAATGTATTACAATACAATTACATATTATATAATATAATAAATGATGTAATTATATATAATAATATATTATAATTTGTAAATCTGTGAAATGACATTAAAAAGTCTCTGTAAACACACCTTTTTCAGGAAATGATTAAAATGTTTTTAGCATTGTAATAATGTCATCATTTGCCAATGGAATTTTGTTTCTTTATTCCATGTATGTATTCCTTAAAAGCATTAAAAGAATCGTTAATGAAACCATTGTTCATGTTCACGTAACATAAATTGTATTTCTGACTCCGCTTGAAGGCTGTCCCTGTCAAGTCCCTTGTTTATTTCTTTTGTTTCCACATCCACACGTCCACTTTCACTTAAAGTATAAACAGAATCTGGATGCTTCGGTTCCTGTTGAGTCCCAATGTGCTACAACACAGTGACCTTCAAAATGTCTCTTTGGCTCTGCTGGTAATTAGAACAACCACACTCATTAGCCAACGACTGTCAACCTCCTGTGATTTTGTCGGTTTACCCAAGAAGCTTCAGGTACCAGTGTGAGCTAACATGGTTATACATGGAGAACATCAAAGTGCTCGGCAGAACAGATTGTTGTGTATGCGAAAAAACAAAATCTAAATAATTACCCACAATTCCCTTCTCGGCCTCGGACCAGGCCCTTTTGGTTGGCTCTCATTAAATGTCAAAACATAGAGACTCTTTACAACGTATCTCATCTTTACAGCAGGGACAAACAGCGCGTTGAAATGATAGCGTTCCCCCGTGTCCATTTAAAAGAGTTTGTAGTCATTCTCCCTGGTGCGGTGTCTCTTATAGTGCCACATTAACACCTTCTCAGCTCACTGATTCCAGAGCTCCTTTTTTAGGGAATCAAACACACTCAGTACAGCACAACTGGGAATAACCCTCCTGATTTCTCCTGGCTGTAAGGGGTGAGTGTGTGTGAGTTCGTCCCCTGAGATTGTCGAGTGATTACACACATATTACAGTGTGCGAGCTCCCATGTCACATTAAAATTGCGCTTGTTCCTAATAGCATCTTTAGCCACCTTCCTTCCACCCCTCCCTCTCTTTTTCTCTCCTTTCCTTTCTTTTTCTACCTGAATGACTGTGAAAATAACCTCTGAACAAAAGGTCAAGTGACTGTTTTTTTTTTGCTTCTCTGCAGTCTTCATTTTTTTTATTTAAGGGCCAGAGCTACAGTATAGAGTGCTTCAAGGTAGCCTAGCATGAAACTGTAAAGCCGTGATAAACAATAGGTGCAGGCTTCACTGTTGCTTCACACAGATGCAGAGTGTGAGTTTTCGTTAGGTCTGGGGCGGTATGCACATGTATAATTTCACAAGGATCCACATCGCCCTGCAATCATGTGTGTTCAAATGTGCACACGAAATTGATTCTGTGCTTAATGATCCGTGGTTCTATGGTATTTTGAGTAAAAAAAAAAAAAAAAAAAAAAGAAACAAGTAAAAAAAGTGATAAAGATATTTTTTAAACAGTATTATAATATGCAAATAAAAAAACAAAAACATTGTCTCCCTGTTCGATGTTAACTCATTAATTTTCAAAGTGAGCTGGTGCCTTCAGGTGAAATGAGCTGCAGGCGACAAGATGTTGGCATGTCCAGTGACGTGACAAAGTTGAGAAAAGTTTCACTTTATGCAAATGTGCATTGACTAGCAATGGGAATGAAGGCAGTGGAACTCATGTATCCTGGCAGCTATTGTGCTGGAGTGTCAGTAAGATGCAAGAGAAGTTAATCTTTGCAGTAAGCAATTTCCTGAATGTATATGATATGTGATCATGTGATAGTGGACTATAGATAATTGAGAAAAAACGTATGGCTGTAAATTGTGTGCATGTGTAGGAGTGTGGCACATATCCTATGGGCCCCACTAGAGATTTAATTTTCAAATGAATACTGTGATTCAATGAATCTCCACTCTAAAAACTTGCGTTCATAGGAAAGAATATTGACCGATAAGGGTTCCTTACCATCTTTACTCTATCAGACAGCAAGAATCATATATTCCATGTGTACTTTATCAGCATGGAAACTGAATTGTGTCATTCCTGTGACCAACATAAATAGAACTGCAGAATGTTTGGCTGCCAGACTGAGCTTTCTGTTTGCCAGC
>JAUZSZ010000132.1:21567220-21582312 GCA_034780575.1 Labeobarbus marequensis
CAGGAAATAAGTTGAGTACTGATGTAAGGAATCTTAAATAATATGTAAATCCCTTTCTCTGTGTGTATTCTTGATTTCGTTACTGTCTACTTTTTGCTTTCTTTTCTCCACACTTTAAACTCATTTCTGAATTTCTGAGTTTGAATTAGTATTGTCGGACATCTGTACTTGTAATGTTTTTCTCGTTCTGTCTATTATAGGGACAGTGTTTGCACTGCAGCGTCCATGACTTACAGAAACTTGTACCAAGTTTATTAGATGATTTATTTATCCGTTTACAGATGCTTACTGGAGTTTGAATGCAGAAAAATAGCTTGAAAATGGAAAACATAGCACTGAATCTGGACATTCTGCTGTCATTTCATCAAAATGCTCTTCGATTTTGTTTGTGTAATTTCATTTTTTCTGCACTTTGAGAGTGAGTGAGTGGATGTGACGAGGATGTATACACACATATACATTCACACACTTACAGATTTCATTACACACCGCAACGGCAGGTGTCCGATTCTCTCGGACATGTTAAGTACTTGATGTTGGCGTTTTGTACAACGGAAGTGGTTGTTCTTAAACGAGAATGTTCTGAATGTTCTAGTGTTATTGAATTTAGACTACTGTGTGATGTGAGCTTGTGAACAAGACTTGGTTGGACTTGGATGTGTTTAAGCAGTATTGGGTAAAATCCTAATTTACAGTTTGATCATAGAAACAGGTTGGTGCAAATCACATAAACAAACAGGTTGGATCTGGATTTTGCCACATATACATGTAATACGAAACAAATGACTGGTTTCTTCCTCATATATTAGGTTGTTCTTGATTTTTAGGATATAAACAATTAAAGCGTTTTGGAATTTAATGATAAGAGTGTCATTTTCACTCTCTGTTTTACAATTACACACATACAGAGATGCACATTCGTCATTATTGCAGCCATCTCATATCTGAATGTGGCATAACCCGAATTAATAATCACTTCAAAATCTAAAGGACAAAGACATGCTGTATTGTAATGTTTAACAGCCCTTTACCGAAAAAGACTCGATTCCCCCTTTGCATTGTGTATCATTCTGATCTCTGTTTGATACTGTAAATATGTATTTGAAAATGCAATCTATTTTTATAATTTGTTTGAATAATAATGTGTTGAATGAGATCCTCTCACTGTGTTGAAATGACTTATTGTTTGAATTAGGCGAGTCGCGAAGAAAAGTTGTTTGAAATCAAGTCCTTTTTTGTTTTATTTTTCTCTTTTCGGTTGGAATTTTTCATGATTTTTACCTGTTAGAAAAACAGATGGCTGTTGCAATATTGAAACATGTTATTAAAAAAATACAATACAGGTACTCTAGACTTTATTGTGTTTGCTTGCGGTCTCCTGTCTTCCAGCATACCTGCCTGAATTCATACACACATGGAGTCTATTTTAATCATGTGTAATCAATGTCGAGGCATGGCAATCAAGCATTTCCTGTCAGCTTTCAACCCCCGGAAAAACAGCGGGAAGCAAAAAAGGTGTTCTTTGTTCTGTATTTTTATCTAAAGGTTTCTTTTTAATAAATGATTTTCTTTCCAGCTAGATAATTTTTGTATGAGAGTGACAGAATGAAATGACACCAGAATATTTATCAACATTTCATGTTATGTCTTTCCCACTGTTTTATATATCTAATCCTGATTCTTTTGTTAGATATTAAGTTGTCATTCATTCCAAGAGATTTAAAGATGTCTATGAGCTTTAGTGGATCCAAGTTCTCATTTATATCAGTAATAATTCGATGAGTTTCGGTTTTCTCCTTTCACGTATCTTAGTACTAAAAAATCCCTTGGAGATAATAATGGGGGAGAACTGAATGTGTGAAGAGGAAGCAATGCATTGTGTGAAAGAAAATACACCAGCTAATACTTCAACTCCCAGCAGTGAGAAAGCAAGACACAAATGTGTGTGTGTGTGTGTGTCTGTGTCTGTGTCTGTGTCTGTGTAAGGGAGTGTCTACATGTTTTTGTGTTCAGATTAAAAGACTCTTCAGTAAGAATCAAGCAGGGTCCACCTCTAAGCTGGTGTAAAGGAGAAAGTTTCCAAATACAAAAGTTTGATCCAAGCAGTTAGAGTGCCAGGCCTCAAATCGGATTTGGGAAATTAATCCGGATTGGGAGCAAGTGTGAACAAACAAAGTGGAGTGGGGCTTGATCTAGCCTCTCTTTGGGAGTATTTTGTCTCTCGAGGTCCAAACACCACTCTATAAACTGAGTTCATTTCATTCACTGAGGATAGAGACGTCAAAACTGTGTGAGTGTATTTAAGTGACAATCAGCGAGTTCTTTTCTGAGGAGGGCCATGAAAGGAGCAGATGAACAGTGTGTTCTGGAATTCCTGCTGGGCTTTTAGTGGCTTTAAAGTGAACCGTGATTAAATGCTCCAGGAGGCTAAAATGCTAAAAAAAAAAAAAAAAAGTCATTATTATGCATTAATCTCGAGTGACGTAATTGAAGTAAATAGACATGTTCTTGTGTGTATTTATATAGCCTATACACATACAAATTACATATATTGTGTCTGTGTGTATATATATATATATATATATATATATATACTTTCATATTGATTGATTGGCTTTTTAAATGTTATGTCGACACACCCCTGTAGGTTAAGTTACTGATTTCAGGAGTGAGTCATTTGATCATTAGCAATTCCTTCAAAACACTGATTCAAGAACAACATTTCTGAATTAGTCTATAGAATACTAGCCTACCGTTTACTATTTCCACTTGTGTGAAAAATAGTTCATGTATGCTCTTGTGGCGTTGATAGACCCTTTTTACTGAGGCACGATCCCCAGTAAAATATTCTTGATAAATCCTTATGTTTAATAACTTTAAACATAATAAAGATTATAAACGGGTTTGCAAAAAGGTCTGAAATATTAGGAGGACAGTTCATTCAACCACTGGATCGTTTGCAGCGGTTTCTCACACCGAAATACGGGATATTTAATACGGGACATACAACAGAAAACAAACATAGCGCTGGATGAAGTGGATATTTACCTACAATTCACTGTAGAAATCAAAACTTTCAAGTATTCTGTAGTTTGTCAACGATGAAACCGCTATTTTGCGTGTGCAGTATGTGAACGACTCCGTACTGAGGATAAAGGTAGTTTATATCAAAAACCGTTAAAAAAAATCACTGTATATTAAAAAAAAAAATACAAAATGGCACACTTGTTGCTGGTGGCCAGTGCACTCATTGCGGATGAATAGCTAGATGCAGTTCTGAATTCAGCCACTGATTGAGTATTTGAATCATTGAATCAACCGATTCGTTCGGCGCGCGAAAGGTTATTTCTCCTGTGGCCTCAAAAGGTAACTTACAACATTGGTATTCTAAAATGTAAGTTTTTTTTAATAATAACATTACTTGTTTAATGATCTGTTGTGTAAAAACACCATAACACTCAACGTTGCTGTTATGCTTACTTGCATAGAAAATAACCGCTTACTAAACTTCAAAGTCAGACGGATCTCGACTCTTCAGCTCTGAATAAATAGGCGCTCTTGGTTGACTCTTGTTTGAATCATCACGTCTGGGTCCACAGTTCAAGTTCTCCGCTCCGTTGAGAGCCCGTCACGCGTCATCTGAGTAATTCTCAGGTTTTGGCCAAGCCCAGATTAAACTTTCTGTGACCGCAGTTGAACACTTTTAATTTTCGATTTCTTTTTATGTCTCCTCATTTCGGGTCTCCAACTACCCTTAAATGTAGGTCACGTTTTGCCCTACAGTATCCAAGTATCCAGTGTAGTTACAAAAGCACTGCGCACTAATAACCGAATGAATAGCACGCACTTAGTATGTAATTCTATTATGGAACGGTCTGTAATTACACACTGTTATCGCTATTGTAATTATTATAATGTGCAATATGAACAATGCAATGTGAAGTGCTTTCTGCATTCCCCTGTATTTCCTCTCCAGTGTTTTTTAATGCTTTCCACTATAAATAGCGGATCCAGAGGGGCAAATCTGAACTGATCTCAGGTCAGCTCTGCTAATGACAGACTACAGCTTCAACTGTCTGTGTTATTTCCTGCAGTAATTACAGAAGTCAGAGATAACTTCACTTTACTGAGCTATTTCTGCAATACTTTTAATCGATCGGTCTAAAGTTCATTTGTAGTCAAAATGAAGTCATTTCCCATCAAGTTCACACAGGTTTAACCACAGGTTAGACTTTATCTGACATTTTCAGTACAAACATTTTCTTCATTAACCACAATTTAACCGTGGCATATCATAGAGGCTATTTATATAGCAAAAAACTATCAACATATTAAGCCATGGTTTACTACAACCATATAATTTATCTGTGATATTTGTAGTAGCCTAAATTTAGTAACTAGCCTACAAATTTAACCTAGGTTTTAATACAGTAAGTATGGTTTTAATTATGGTCTTTGCATTTAAACCATATTAATAATAAAAGAAAATCATAATCATAACTGGTTATAAAAATGATTAATTTGTGGTATGTGAAACATGGTTTCTGCCACAAACTGTAACTACAGTCATGATTACTGCAGTTTCACTAAAGTAAATGTTTAAACAATAGTTAACTCTCTTAAGGAGGGCCGGCCTGGGACGGTTCCCTGTTGACCACCCTGGCCTGTATGTGCAATGGAGGGGCTGTTGTAGTCCTTTACTGCCCCTTAGTGTATATTTAAGGTATTGCAAAACATCGAACAGCTGTAATTCAAAAATGAATCGATCGATCAGAAAATCAGTTTATTTTTATAAAAACCATACTTTAATGATCATTGCTATGCTGAAGCAAAAGTAAAAATCAAGTTGCTACCAAAAACAAAAAACAGTTCTATACCTTCCATGTTTTATATCTCCATTCACTTACTCCCCAAATGCCCTTCTTCTCTCTCAGTCCCTGCATAAAGACAGCCAAATATCTTTAGAAATCGCTAGATAATTTGTGCTCTTTTCTTTAAATTGCTAATTTGGTTTACTGCATCTCTCTCTTTCTCTCTCTCATTCCCTCCAGCTAAGGTTCAGTGTCTGAGCTATAAAGGAGAAGATGTGTGTGTCCTCCAGGATGGCTTTAGCGGTGGGTTTCCCAGCCCCATGTCCACTGCGTGTGTCCACTCTGACCATCAGCGGCTGGGTTTGCCCGGGGCTGCGGCCCATGACATGCTGGAGAGTGGCCACGTACTTCAGAGTGTGCAGAGGAACCACGCGGTCATCGTGATCAGCCGTCAACAGTAGCATCGCGGGGTAAGGGGTCCCATCTCGAGGGGTCTGAGGAAGGTTATGGAGAGGAGAGTACCTGTGGAGGAAAAGGTCAAAGTTTTTTGTTTTGTTTTTTGGATGTGTTGTAGTATGACATTTACAGTAACTTGTTTGTTATGCAGTTATACACAAACAGTTCAGAATAATTCCGATTTTTAAAAAACGCAAGGCTGCATTTAAAAAAAATTAAAAACAGAAATATGTGAAATATTTTTACAATTACAGAACTGTTTTCTATTTGAATACATTGTAAAATGTATTTTATTCCTGTGATGGCAAAGCTGATTTTTCAGCAGCCATTGCTTAAGTCTTCAAAGTCACATGATCCTTCAGAAATCATTCTAATATGCTGATTTGGTGCTAAATAAACATTTCTTATTATTATCAATGTTGAAAACAGTTTTTGTAGCTTAATATTTTGTGGGGGAAAAAATCCAGATTTCTATATAAATTAAATGCTGTTCTTTAAACTTTCTATTCATCAAAGAAACCGAGACAAAAAATATCACAGTTTGCATAAAATTAAGCAGCAAAAGACTGTTTTCAACATTGATAATAGTCATTAAGCACTAATAATAGAGAACCAAATCAGCATATTAGAATGATTTCTGAAGGATCGTGTGACACTGAAGACTGAAGTAATAGCTGGGAAAAATGTATTTTAAATTTTCATAATATTTCACAATATTAATATTTCTGCTGAAAATTAGATCAAATAAATGCAGTCTTGGTGAGCATAAAAGACTTTGCAAACTTTGACCAGTAGTTTAGGGCTTTCAGAAAACAGGAATCCCTACTTGATGAGCCATTTGAACTGTTCAGGATCATCGGCACAGCCGTAGTCAGTGGTCCAGGCGTGACCGATGGTGAATTTGTGGAACTTGAGCATGTCCATGACCCCAACCTCAGCTACTGCACAGCCAAAGAGCTCAGGCTTTTGGTTTACACATGCCGCTGAAAAAACAAACTCACAGATCACTCTTCTCCCATTGAATACAATGGCCAAACACAGGCCACATTTACCAGACGCACTGACTCACACACCTGTTCTTAAATGAGTGGGCTTAAACATGTTTTGGATTACTCAGATAGAACAGCCCGATTTGACACACCTCACATTTTTAAAGGCCACGTAACTACACTGTGACTAAACATAGGGATCAACACAGATATACTAACCTAGCTAGCACATTCAGCATAAAGAAGCTTTTTTCAGATGCTTAGTAATTTATTCACCGCCAATGTTTTCAGACCGGTGCACCGCCTACACACCTTTATCTTGTTCTGATTGTTACCTCACACCCACACATCCACACACACCAGTAACCCACAGCCAGGTGCAGATGGAATCTGCTGATTTTTTTGGCTCAGAATTTCAGGGGGAAATTTATTACATTTTTGCGGAATGAAAAACATGGTCAAATGTGGTAAGCTGAGCTGAATACAACCGTGATATTCGTGAATGTCCTGAATGGCAAGGTGTTTAGTTTTTTTGTTGTTTTGTTTTTCTACATATTTTTGTGTAACAAAACAAAACAAATCCAATAATTTTCTTTAGTTTACCTTCTTATTTTTTTAATTATTTTTATCATATTATTATTATTATTATTATTATTAATTCTTTCTTTCTTATTTCTTTTGCATACTTGAGGTGAAAATGAAGAAAAAGGGTCAGGTTCATTTATCATTTTTTAAATATTTAATCCCTTATTGATAAATTATTAATAAAATTTATTATTTTATTAACATTTTATTAAATATTGAATTATGTATTTACTTGAATTATATATTCATATATTTGAATTATATATATTGTGTGTGTGTGTGTGTGTGTGTGTATATATACAGTCAAACCAAAATTTATTCAGACACTTTCAACATTTCTCACATTATCAGTTTATTCGCTATAGTTTAGAAAATGGTAATAAAATATTTCAAGAACTTCGAGTTAAACTGTGTCAGATCAAAATACATCTTGCTAATGTCAGATAACTTCAATAATAGTTATGTAATGAATTAGGCCGAATAGCTGTCAGCTGTTAAATTTAAGTACACGATTATATAATACCAATTTAGGTCAACCAATTACCAAGAAATGCTTAATTTTGTTAAGTCTGTGGTGTAAAAAGGTCGCATAACCAATGAAAGCAAAACATGGTCAGGTCAAAAAGTCTGAATAATTTTTGGTTCCAAATTGTAATCAATTTTACTGGTAGTCCACTGTATGAAGAATTTTTGGGTATAAAATGTCAGTTTCCTTTATTTTGCTATCCTCACTTACAGTACATAAATGAACCATAGTGTCCTACACTCACTAGTAAATATAAATATATATAAAATTATATCTGGTGTCTGAATAATTTCTGGTTTGACTGTATGTACAGAACTATATAGCATATTTTGAATTCACAGAAAAAAAGCAGAACTCTTTTGAAGGGTTATGGTGTAGGTTATGGTAAAGTTATAAAATGTGTAACAATATGTAAAAACAATAGAAGTCTATGCAATGTCCTCATTTAGACAGCCAAGTAAACGTGTGTGTGCGCATTTGTACATATATATAAGATAAGATAAATAATTTATTAGATATGTTATTCAGTAAAGACTTATTAAATTGATCAAAAGTAAATACATTTGTTAAAAAAAGATTTTTTAAAAAAAGATGTGCTGTTCTTTTGAACAGAAAAGAATCCTGAAAAAAAAACAAAAATATTAAGCAGCAAATAGAAGACCGTTGCTACCATTGTTCCCTATGCAATGAAACTTTTTAAGCTATTTAAAGATATTTTATAAAATCGGTGTCAAAGATTGTTTGCCATTCTTCCAGCACCTCTGAGGTCGTCTTGTAGGTTTTGAGAAGCAGCGCAGCCCGTGTTTCCAGGAACGTCCACAGCTTGATTTCGTTCTCCCAGCTGACAGGGAATTCAGTGTTGCCCAGGGTGAAGATCTTGTTGATGGCGTGATCACCCACCAGGTAGTCCCTGAGTTCCTCTGCAATCAGAAACGCACACCTCTCTGGTTAAAGGAGTAATCTGCTGTGCTAGTGAGCCGGCAGGTCTGATCTGTGGCGATTATGTAAGGTATGATTACACGGCTGCTAACGAGATGAAAGGGCTTGCCAAACGAGTGCTTTGCTCGTGCACACCGCTGAATCCTGTCACACTAGTAAAATAGAAGCCCCCAGCACAGGAGCTTCGCTTCGTTTAAAAATTAACATAAAAATTCTGAATAATGTATCAGCTCAGACTTAAGAGGTCTTGCCAGAGGACATGGCCTTGCTTTATGGGATTTATGACAATAACTTCTACATAGATGCTTATTAATATTTCACTGACTCTGGATCAGTCCTTCCACACATCTGCCGCACTGTCTTGATCAATTAAACACCTGAGAGACACTTGTTTAGGCTTTGTTGTCCTGACTAGTTTAATGTAAGAATGTGATATGAAATACGGCATCTCAATTCCTGTTTTATGACCACAGGTGTACCTTAGTGCCAGATGTGAAGGTATCGGGACAAACAAAGATTCTTACCTTCAGTCATGCAGAAGACACGCAGGAAGGCCAGAAGCTGAGCTGATATGGGTGGCTCGCTGCAGTGCAGGGCAAAGATACTGGACCTGAGGAGCAGAAGAACCGGAGAGGGTTCAAAGCAGGGTGTTACTCCAACTGACTTCCCCCCCACCTCTCTCAAATTAAACCCCAATTAACTCCAGCAGAACGGGCAGGTGCTAATGGAAGCCTCCTGCCTGCACGAGACGACGGTGCTGCTCCCCGTAGCATGACAACTGATTGATCTGAAGCGATGAGAGGCCACTGAACTTGATGCATTTTTAAAAACACGCTCAATCATGTATAATTTACCGTTTAATTACTGGAGCATATCTATGGCCTCTTCCTGTCTGACTTACAGTGGGATGAAAAGGAGCATCTCGACTCTGACCTGAATCAAAAGGTAATTTCATATGGGCCTGTGTGGATTTTGTTTTCGAGACTTAAAGGATATTGATCTGTGTGACAGAAAATTCACTGATAGTATTATGCCACAATAGAAGAGGTTTTACAGCACTGTAATTCTGTTACACCTGGATGATGATTCCTGCAGCAGCATGACTCTCTACCGGGAGAGGATTGAAGGGGTGTTAACATGAGAAAACCTTACACATTAAAGATTACAGCTACAGAAAAAAAGGGGGAAAAAAAGAAAAGAAAATGATTTTTTTAGTGTATGGGGTGGGTGGGGGGAATTACATGTAAACTGCCCTCCAGAATTACTGCCACCCTCAGGAAAAACACACCAAAATAAATTAAAGAATAAATAAATAAATAAAAATAGCTGTCATCTATCAACTAATAACAATAATAAAAATAAAATAATAATAGGATTGAAGGGGATGTTAACATGAGAAAACCTTACACATTATAGATTACAGCTACCCAAAAAACAAACAAACATGTAAACTGCCCTCCAGAATTGCTGCTACCCTCACGAAAAGAAAAACAAAAAATAATTTACTAAATAAATAAATAAATAAATATATATAGATGTTATCAACTAATACTAAAAATAATAATAAAATAATAATAATAATAATAGTATTAATAATGACAACAATAGTAATAATAATAATAAAAATTACTATTATCATTATTATTATTTTTTTATTATTATATAGCAGTTCTTCAAGTTATTAGCCAATTTTTGTCTAAGTGTCTATCCAAACTTCCTATTCACTTGGTTATAATCATATGATGACATATTTCATGGCTCATCTAAAGCAAATAATCCTTGAGGGCATTGTAGCTCAAGTAGCGCTATGAAGAGCAGATCATTGTCAGAATTTAACAGCAAAAAATAAACAATTCAGAGAATGAGATATTAGGTCTAATGGGTTTATATGGGAAATAAAACTAGACTGAACACTACAGAAATAAAGAAAAGAAAAAAAAAAAAGAAAAGATACAAAAGGAAAACAAACATTGACTCAACGTGCATCATGTGGTTTGTCATTCCTGTACAGGATACTCACGCAGGAATCCCAGCACGAGCCAGAACCTCGGCCTTCATGGCATACAAACGTTCGCTCTTGCTCACACCAAGCTTAATCTTCACACGGTCGTGTGCGTTGTCCTCAAAGAAGAAACCATTGTGGATCACAAACTCTGCATTGGATCTTGTACCGTAGAATATGTAGATCTGAGGGGAGAGAAACCGGAAAACCTTTGGCATAACAACGACACATTGCTAAAGTAAAGCATAAATGAGTATAAGCACTGCCCTTCATTTCACTGACTCATGGATGCACAGATCTATGGGAACGGATGTGATATTAACCAGTGGCAATTTAGCCCTGAAAACGTCCTTCCCATACTACTGTCTTTCAAACACCGCTCATGTCTTCCGCTCAACAGTACATCTGCAACATTTACAGATAGTGCTGTGCAGAGAGAGTGTGAAAGAGAGAGATAAAACATAGTGCTGGAGAGAAAGAGAGGGGGCAAGAAAAGCACAGTTCAATTCTGTTCTCAGCCTCTCCACATTGAGTTCCGGCCCAGTGCGAAATCAGCAGCAGGAATCAGGGATCAAACAGCTCTGTTCGGAGCGACACTCCAGAAACAGCCCCTCCTACTCCCCCCAACGCTTGTCCGAGTCCCACACACCGGCCCCCGCACTCTCTTTCTTCTTCCACTGGCTGTCTCTGTGAATCTTATCAAATAATTCACATTCTGGAGGAGGGTGGGGGTGTATACCTGGCCTGTCACTGTGTGCCCCGCGTATCCGCTCTCCCCATGGCTGGATCTGAATGCCTCCGTTCTGATATTACCCCCGGGCCTCCATAATGGCTGCTGGCTGATAAATGCATCACGGAAGCACAAGCATGCAGCAATAGCACTGAGGTGAAAGTGCGCGAATAGAAATTGAAAATGTACAAGTGCATTAGGTGGACAGAGCATGGCACGAAATCCACCCGCTGATTTTGTCAATCACATGGGTAGATGTGATATTGTCGGAGATACTCTGCTGTAAAGACTAATGGTCACCCTAATTGTGATCTTAAGATGGTTGAGCTGCTGTGATAGTGTTGCAAGACTCACCTGTTCATCCTCTTTGTAGTCTTTGAGAGCCACACATTCGCATCGGTCATCCTCTAGATTGTAGCCAGTCGTAATCTAGAACAGAACAGAAGGTTGAGTAACTTAATATACTCCTGAGGGATATTTTACATTTTGGACACCTTAGCACTGTTCATTTTTTATTAGATCTCATGTTAACGTCAGCCATAATTAGTCAGCTATTTTTTTGCTACTTTAACATATATAAAAGCTTTAAAGTATTAATTAGAAGTAAAAAAAAAAAAGAAGTATTTAGGAACCACAACTGCAAGGCTATTTTCTGAAATATTTCTGTGGGTAAGAAAAAGACAAATAAAACAAAACAACATGGCAAATCCAACGAATAAACGCCACGTATTAAAAGTTATAGTGTCAACCTATTAAAATAACACACCCTAACAAATACAATCCTTCACTATTAAATCTCTTAAAATCTTCAGAAATCAACTAAATCAAATAAACTTTGAGTAAATTGTCCGAAAAACACTGCTGCAACACATACAATGTGTTTTTATTAAACCTTAACCAGGGGATTACCAGAAAACCATTTCATTACACATTTTAATGAGCGTGGTTTTCAATGCACATGATAATTTGAAACAAAACTTTGTTTTAAGATATAAGTGCATTACAGAATCATACGAACAGAGGCGATATATTGCTCTGTGGCAAGAGCTACAAAGCACAATCAAAGACAAATTATCCAAATAAATATAAAAGATCCCTTGGGATGAAGGCATAATCTCCCGAAAAATCACATTAGATGCTCTTGCATTCCTTAAAAGTAAATGTTTTTTTTTTCCTGTACTTCAAGACTGCAGTACAAGTGAAAGCACTGTAAACATCCATGTCATGCAGGAATTTATAGAAAAATGGTTAAACTGAATTGGTTGCAAAAGCTTTCTGCTACTCATAAATGATTTTTGATGGGGAGCTCTGTATTCATTTTGAAGCAGTGCTGCAGACTCACCAGGCCATTGGTGTGGTTGCACATGTCCCAGAGAGGGATGAGGGCCAGTGTGACCCGACTTCCATCTGCTGTAGGAATCTGGTTCTGACGGGTCATCACAGAGGACACTGCCCACCTGATATACAAACAGCATTGCTTCATTACGGATTCAAAACTGGTTCAATATTTGTAACGGACACAAAACTGGTTGAAGTAATGGGTAATTTCTGGAGCATTTCAAAGTACTGTCTCGGCATTTGATCTACTACAATTGCTGAACATGTAAAAGGGGAATATAAGGGAAAACAGGATTTCTATTGCTCTTTTGAAATCTTGAGTTTAATGTAGACCCAAAATAAAATTCCCTTCCCAGTCCACCCAGAACATGTATAGACACTAATCTGCAAAAACCGGTCATTGAAATCTTCATGGTATTTACATCACCACCCTCGCCATCTCTAGCTAGAATGTTCTGCAGATGATAAAAAAAATTATTAATTTATTTATTTTTACTGTGGATTAATTGATCACCACAAGACAAATAATGTGTGCTAACGAAATAAACATTCAGTTCTGATGCTCATTTTGCATGCAAAATCGTTAACCAATCAAAACAAGGGATATTTGCATATTAGAATACTTAAATGTACAAGAGTAAAAATTGCACGTTTAATTCTTAAAGCCAATGCAAGGGTGGAAAATGGTTAAAACTATCTTCTTACATCACAAGTGAACTTCAGAGAAAACAATATTTTAAAAAGTACAGAATATAGCTACTTTAATAGTCTGCATCTTAGGCAATAAAACGACCTTCGATCTTTTTGTCCTGAAGAAAAAAAATAAAATAAAAATAAAAGGTCTTATCTAGTCTAAATAATCTGGACATAATTTATTAAAAGAAACTTCATGAAGTCCACCGAAGACAACATTAGCTGTGACAAGACGCTATTCCATTCTCTTCACACATTACCCAATGGGAGCACAGACTTGCATCATATTCAACAATCTGAAGATGAAAGGGGACCAATGATAAATTATTCCTTCACAGATAATTTGGTGCTAATGAAAGAACAATGAGAACAAACGCCTCATTTTTAAAGGCCATAGCGTAGCCCTACAACCAACCTACGTCTCGTCTTCCTGCTCTTTTCTTTTTTTGAACCTCAGCAGGGAAGAGAAGTTCTACTTTTTTAACATGATAGGACATTTCAACCAACCTGTAGTCGTCAAAGGTAAAAGCATCCTTCAAGGGCAGTTTGCTGGCGTTCGGATGAGTCTGGGAATTGAAGATGAAGAACACAGAGAGTGGAGGGAAGGAAAAAGGAGAAGAGAGAGAGAGTAAAGGACAAGAGAGAAGGAGATATAGAGGCAGAGGGGGAAAAGAGGAAAGAAAGAGAGAGCAAGAAGAAAAAAAAAAAACACAAATCAGTCAGTGGAATTTCATTATGTGGCTGCCTAACAGATCCTAACAAGAGTGTAGCCAGGCAGAGAGCGTCCAGTGGTGCTATGCAAGGATCATGTGGCATTAGCCCCCCATACATCACTGTCAACTTAATTTGTTGTGCCCAGCAGCCGTCATAAATCTGCTTCATCAATTTGTGTGACAGAGAGCCACTGGTGCCACAGAAATCTACATTTAAAGCCACAGACTCGCTCCCTCCAAGGGCTCATTTGCAGCGGGTGTCATGGAGAAGGAGGAAGAGAAAAAAAAAGAAAAGAAAAAAAAAAGTAGGGAGCAAAGAATGCCAGGGTCTAATTCAGCCGGCCCGTAGCACCCTCCTGAACATGCAAAATGAGCCATAAAAATAGACGTAGGTATGAAGCTGAGAGTGAAGGATATTCTTCTTTTCCCCCACAGGTGCTCTCACGGCTGTGTGTGTGGCGCTTGTCCTGTGAAATGAAGCACTGTACTCCACAATGAGGTACCGCGCAAACCGTAATGGCGCTGATATGTATATAACACAATACATCAAAAAGCTTGTGCTCGAATATCATAATCACGACTCAGGTGATCAGTCCATCACACAGAACGAGTGATATAATTGCCCAACAGACACTGGAACCAAAACAACATAAGAAAAAGCGAACTTGACAGACTTCAAATGATAAATCACTCACAGATCTGAATACAAAATAACTTCCTTAATAAAAACATCTCTTTGACATGAGGGGTTTCAACTGTAAGATGTTGTTCTGCTCAACACTGCTAAACCGTTACACTGAATGCGAACTCAACATCCAAACGTTTGAAAATGTATGTCTTCAAATGACAAAAATCTGACCGAGATTTGATGAAAAGCTGATAATTAAATTATTTTTTTACAAAGTAACATTTTTTAAAATAAAGCACTTTCTAAACAAAATAAAATATTTTATTAGTTTACCTGCATGTCATGTGACCATTAACCAAACAGAGAACCATGAACGTGAATATTTTGTTAAATTATTAAAATATTAACATAAAATCTCAGTGGATACTTAGAGCAAATATTTTAGGTCAAAGAGGTTCCGTTGACAAAAAAAAAAAAAGGAATCCCTGCAGTAACCAATCGAGGCTCATTAAGCTTGAACAGTACAAAAAAAATTCAGTGAACAGTAATATAAATTATAATGTTTGTTATTATTGCATGACATCAGAACACTTCTTTTATGGTGCTTTTAAAGGGATAGTTCACCCAAAAATGAAAATTCTGTCATCATTTACTCACCCTCAAGTAGTTCCAAACCTGTATG
>JAUZSZ010000132.1:21697122-21708947 GCA_034780575.1 Labeobarbus marequensis
ATACCAAAATGAAATTGACTGAAACTGTAAATAATTAGGCTGGTTTTCTATTGATTGCATTTCTCAGAGTATGATTATGTTAGACAAAACAGCCAGTTTTTCCCATAGGAAAAACCACAGGGAATAATCAAGCTGAATTGGCACTTTTTGAGGACAGGTCAGAAATGTATGAGTAGAACAGGTCGTCCCTGGAGCATTTGTCAGTAGGCCGAGAAAGAAGGATAGGCTGATGGAATGTGACGCTATTTATTATCTTACTGTGTTCACTTTGTCTCCTCTAATTAACTTTGATAATTTTCCTAGACAGGCTATGTCGAGTCCCGCTCAGACACACCCTTCTTTGTGTTGGCAATAGCTTACTGTATATTTGCCAGTTGGAACAGACATAGAGAAAACAATTTTGTCACCTTCATACTTCACACATATCAGTTTGTGGAGACCCTCTATATAGGCTACAGAATATAGACTCATTTTCAGTTTCCTACTGGATGCTAGGAGTATACAGCACTTCATATGAATGATGTAGCCGATGTAGCCACCAATAAAAGGCTCTCTAAAAGGTCAATTTTTAAAGGTTTAGGTTTATATCCAGAAGTTAAAATTAAGACACACCCCATACAAAAGTAGGCACATTTTAAGCAGCATGTGTAATTTGGCTAGATATCTATAAGATGTCACATTCACTGTTCCATTGAGTGGATAGATCGACCGTAGAGATCTCACAACCATTTTCACTATGCATATTTGAAATATTCTGACGTTCTGGAAAACGTATTTTCATGATGTCTGACAGTGAGACTGGCAAATGGGTGGTTTATAGATGTGTAGCATCTGCATTATGTAACTCGTGTATTTGACTTTTCATTAAAAGCATCCCCATATGCAAACAGAGAAATTTGACTTGGGCTCTTGTGTAATGTTTTCTCTCTTCTGACCTTGCCATGCCTCATTGCAAGTGCAAAGGCATGTCGCTCGGCAAAGTCTGGGAAGGGCTTTTCATCACCTCTTACATACATAAATATGCAGCATTTGCAAACAAACAATGAGATCTTGACATGTAATGTAGAAACGTTACATTCATCAAAAGCCATTAATCCACACAAGAGCCTCTTGACCGTTTCACCTGATAAGCTGACCTCTTGATTTCCATTTCAAAAAGCCAACGGATCATAGATGCTAAAAGCAGATCTACAGTGTTGATGTCATTCTCAGTTTGTTTCCCCTAATGTATATAGTTTCCCTGAGGAGGTCTAAGTACAATAAACATTTCAAACAGCTTGTCTTACACACCATTCAGTAAAAGTTTGCTGCATTCCAGTGCTGTTTTAAGAGTCTGGTGACAATAAGGCCGTGAGCCTCTCGTGTGACTTTGAGAGGTAGAAACATCAAGTTTTGTGTAAAGTACTTGTTCTTCTGTTGTCAAAGGTTAGGTGTAGGAGTGTAGTGTTTTCTTGAGATGTCAAAGGTGATTATCTGGATTTCAGTAAAATTAGCTGCATCTGAATATGATTTATTCATTTAATTATCCTAAATTCATGTAAGGTTTTGAACTGAACACTGTGTAAAGAAATGTCTGATAATATTGTCTCTGTGATTTCTGACTAATCTTATCATAATAGCATAATATTTTACTTATCCACTAGTGCAAACATACTCTGAAAAATTTCATTGTAATGCTTTCTTAAAATTGAAGTTACTCACTGTTGTGTTCATATCTGTTTGTTTGTTTGAATGGGGCTTCATCTCATTTAAATATTTATTTTCTTTATTTAGCTCACAAAAGAAAAGGAGCATGGCAAGCTCAATCCTCGACCCGGGAAGGTGAGATATTTCACACAAATGTCCTTTCTTTTCTCACTGAAATTAAATGAATGGCCTAACTGATCAGGCTAAACCAAACCCTGCAAATATTCGCTCTACTGCATGTGCTTATGATATTAAATATAAAGTGACAGAATGTGCTTGGTTTCCACTTGTGTGTAAAGCCTGAGGCTGGTATTTATGAGCAGGTAAGAGATATTGGTGGGTGTGTAACAGGCACGCAGTGCTCTGCAGATGGTGCTCATTGCACATTTAGACCCACTATCTGCCAAGCACATGTTTGGACAGTCAAAGATTATAAAAAGAGAACTAACAGCAAGTGACATGATGATTTTTAAAAGAAAAGATAGGCTATGAATTGTTAGTACTGACACACCAACTTTGTGTGTTTTCTACTTGGAGGTTAGAAAATAAGGTTATTTATTTATTCATTCATTCATTCATTCATTCATTCTCATTGGCAGAAACATGCTTCCAGAACATTCATGTAAGATTTTGTAGAAATTCTGTAATGTCAAATGAACGTCAAGGGAAGGACTGGGGAAAGTACCCGCACCCCCGCAGTAGATTTACTGATAAAATATAATAAAATTTATTTGTATGATATTGTATAATAGAATTATTCATATTATCTCAAAAGACAATGTTTATTATTTCTATTAGCATTTTTAGTATTCATTCATTTAGGTTTGCTGTCTGGTGGGAACCACAATAACGCTTTTCCAGTATGCATGATTCAACTTGCCACGGTGACATTTACTAAATGTGTATTTTATATATTTGACAATTCATTGTTTTCACTACACATACATCTCTACTGAATTAGTTTTGGTTGACATTCTTGTGCTCTTCATCAGATGCAATATAAAAGATTTAGAAAAGGTCACCGAAACTGGCTTGTCAAGCTTATTCTTGCATATTCCTGTCCTTTCCTTCTCTGACATTGTCGTCAGTGTAATATTGCAGCCTTAAGGTTTTGAGACAATAAAAGTGCCTTTCAAAAGTAGGACAGTGCGAATGGACGTTTCACTCACTGTCAGTGCAGGACAAAGGAATACCGTCCCTTGTCCAATATTAGCATCTCTGCTGCCCCTAGTGGTTGAGATGGTTCAACATTAAACAATGCAGTCTTTGTAGAAAAGATTGGTGGGACATTTTTTAAGCTGTTTTTTTTTCTATTAGATGTTAATCTATGACAAGCCTGGAATGACCGGTCAGAGAATTGAAGTACGTGGTGATGTTGTGGATGCCACACCGTGGGAGTTTACAGACACTATTTCAGTCAGAGTGATCAGAGGAGGGTGAGTGGCAAACAAACATTGTGCACCTCCTTGCTGAACTGATATGCTCACATAAGCATGCAATAATTAAATTTCTCTCACTTCTGGTGTTTATTTTGTAAATCATTTTAAGTGTGCACTTAAGGGCACTAGGTTTTGAAGATGCTTAGGTTTGCAGGCAATATACACTACCTTTCAGAAGTTTTTATGTTTATGTTCATTTTCAGCAGCAATTACTCGATTACTCGATCCTTCAGAAATCCTTCTAATATTCTGATTTGTTGCTTATTATCAATGTTGAAAACAGTTGTGCTGCATAATATTTCTGTGGAATCCGTAATACAATTTTTCAGGAGCAGAGTATTTATTTGAAATATTTTGTTACAATGTTAAAGTCTTTACTGTCTTCACCTTTGATCAGTTGATTTTTTTAATTTTTTTTATTTATTGGGCGTAATCCTGCAACTACAGAGCAATCGGCCAAAATTAGTATTAATTACTTAAGTAATTAAAATTAAATATTGAAATGGTTCAGGTTATGCTTGTTTCATAAGCATAGACATAATGCAATAATATCGCTGTTCAGGATAATGCTAAATATTACTGACACAGAACAGTAAATATACAGGAGTAAATATTAATGCACAATAAATAATGTAGTCACATGGGCTAGTGAAGGGAATCAGACACATTCCACATTAGTTTTAACATGCAGACTCTCCCTGCCTCCCAGCAATAAAACATCTCCAAATCACTGCAAAATATCATTAACTGAAGAAACACACAACTCTAGCTTACGGTAATTCCTGTTTTTAAATTATACCTTTTTATACTAATAGGAACACCTATAATCTACTGTTTCATCTACCTTTTTCACTCCCTCAGCTCAAAGAGAGCTGGCTGATTAATGTTTATGCATAAGCAATTTCATGTTTGCCCTTGTAATTTATCTGAGTGATCAGGCAATGTCAGCTGAATTGTAGTTTACCAGATGATGTCATAACATACCCATCATGTTGTTTCTAATGATTTTGCTCCATCAGGTGTCAAAACACTTGCATTAATGTGCTTCAAGTTGAAGTTAAGGTAGGGTAATAGCTGCTAGGCCATGTATTTCAAAAAAGGGTCATAAATTGTGGTTGATAAGACTTTTTAAAATATTTTTCTCTTATTCTAATATATAAAATATATTTATATGAATATATTTTACAATGTATTTAATTTCTGTGATGGCAAGGCTGAATTTTTACTACAGTCTTTGGTGTCACGTGATCCTTCAGAAATCATTCTAATATGCTGACTTGGTGCTCAAGAAATATTTATTATTATAATCAATGTTCAAAACAGTGATACTTCGGTCACACTTTATTTTAAGGACAAATTCTCGCCATTAACAAACCCTTAACTACAACTTTTGCCTCAATAAACTCCTAATTTGGTGCTTATTTATACTTAGTAAGGTAGTTGTTAAGTTTAGGTATTGGGTAGGATTAGGCATGTAGGCATGGTGATGCAGAATATGTGCTTTATATGTACTAATAAACAGCCAGTATGTTGATAATAGGCACGCTAATAAACGACTAGTTAATAGTGAGAATTGGTCCATATACTACAGTGTTAGTGTATGTTCTTTTCCTCATGTCTTCTGTTTTCTCTTCCAAAGTTGGGTGTTGTATGAGAAGCCAGAATTCAAAGGAGAAAAGGTCGCACTGGACGAGGGGGACATCGAGCTGGCAAATCCATTTGGACCGCCAGATGAAGAATTGGTTGATCAACAGAATGGAACAACACAGGATCATGAGGAAGAGAACCATGAGTCCAAGCCTTGGCTAAAGAGGACGTTCGTCATTGGATCTATACGGCGAGCAGTGAGAGTATGTCAGACTTGTGTTTACTTTTTTTGTTAGTTGAAATTCAAGTTCATAAACATTCTGCCATAGACAGACCATAAGAGGATGACATTGTTTTAGCTTGTAAATGTGTCTGGGATGGATGGGATCATGTTTTGTTTTGGGTTGTCAGTGTCACGTCATAGCCATATATTAAAAGGTTTAAGTGCACCACCTTGTGTCCTCAAGCAGAATTGTGCCAGTATTTTGGCAGGACTTCTACAGACTTTTTAGGAACTCACGCTTGCATAAATAAAGTCTTTATAATTTTTGTTGTTGTTTTTTTGCCTTTCCAGGATTACAGCGTTCCTGAAATCAGCCTTTTCCCAGAAGAAAATGCAGAAGGCAAGAAGGTCACATTCAGAGACACGTCAGAAGACTCCAGAATTTTTGGCTTCCCAGTCAGAGCGAACTCCATCATCATCAATGCTGGACTGTGAGTGATCAGTGCAGCTTATTCCAAATTCCATTCTATTTGGGCTCGCTCGCAGTGTTTATTTGTTAACATCATGTGTTTGATCTCCTCCAGATGGTTGGTGTTTGCAGAGCCCTTCTTTCAGGGTGTCCCGCGAGTGCTTGAAGTCGGGGGATTCCCCACCCCAGCCGCCTGGGGTGTCACACATCCGTATGTGGGCTCCCTACACCCACTTAAAATAGTGAGCATCTCAGTCTCCTTTTCATTTTTGCTAATGATACCATAGCATATCAGTATTAAATGAGGTATATTAATACAAATGTTTTTTTTAGGGGGAACCTAGAGTGGAGAACCTCTATGAGCCAAAAGTAAGTGTTACATAAACAGCCATCTAATAAATTAGTAATGTATTTGATGTTCTTTAAGAGATCAAGAAAAATTCATGTTTGATATAATTTGTTTTCAATAGATTGTGCTCTATGAAAAGCCGTATTTCACTGGCAAAAGCAGAGAAATCTACACCAGCATGAGAGATTTCCTGTCAAGAATGGACAAGCAGCAATCATTGTTTATGTTCAGTGCAGGATCTCTTAAAGTTATTGGAGGCTGGTGAGTATTGAAAGTATGTGTGTTTGATTGAGAATAAAGTGAGGAAGAGAGCAAGAACTGATATATTTACTATGCAGGACATTATCTGACTAATTTTTGTTGTATTGTTCTCTATTCTGTTCTGTTCTAACTTACTCAATCTGTCTTATAGCTGGGTCGGCTATGAGAAGGAGGGTTTCCGGGGTCACCAGTATCTTCTGGAGGAGGGAGAGTACCATGACTGGCGGGTGTGGGGAGGAGTGAACTCAGAGCTGCGCTCAGTCCGAGTCATCCAAGCTGTAAGACGACGAAATAAATTTTACTATTTTATATTATTTTTATGATAAAATCTCGCCAAGATTCATTCTACTGTTTTTAGTTTCATTAAAACGTTTGTTCTTTTAATAATGGAAATGCTCTGACGTTCATAGATAGAATAGAATGATAGAATACTACTACTGCAATAATAAAAAAAAATAACAATAATACAGTACATTTTTAAAATATATTTTAAATACAATTTATGTTACTATAAAGGTACTGCATTTAAATGTCTATAATAAAAATATTTTTTTAAATGTATAAATTTGATTGTATTAATATACTACTACTACAAAGAGGAACAATATATAATACATGTTTTCAAATATTTTAAGTAGAATTTCTGTGACTAACTATACATGTTAATTGGTTTAAAAAATGAAAAATATTTATTTATGTATTTATTTATTTATTTATTTATTTAAGCTTACACAATATTTTGGTGTTTAGTGCATTTCATCATTAAAACTTATTGTAAAATAAATGAATAGTTTAGATTGAATTTTAAGTGTTAATTTTTGAACTGTAATGTCTGCTTCTTGTAGGACCTGTCTGAGCCCCTGCTGGTGTTATATGGGATGCCTGAAGAGGAGAAAGTGGAGAATGAAGAGCCTATGTTTGAGGTGACAGAAGCTGTTGCAGATGTGGAGCTGTTTGGCTTTGGCATCAACACCCGCTCCATCCACGTGCTGAGTGGAGCGTATGTTCTGATCTCTCTGTCCCTGAATGTAGCAATTTCTTATTGCAGTCTGACAGATTGAGCCATGTTTTAATAATTGATATTTCTTTCTTTCCTCAGATGGGTGGCATACTCTCATGTGGATTTCTCAGGTAACCAGTACGTCTTGGAGAAAGGCTTCTACAACAACTGTGGAGACTGGGGCTCTGGAGACAATCGCATCTGCTCTATACAGCCCATCCTCACAGTAAGTCAGAGGCATTTCATTATTCATTAATCTAGTCCAAACAGTTTGTGCAAGGACTATGGACTCAAATGGTGTGTGTGGTTGAAAATGTTTTGCATAAAGAGTAAATTTTAAAGAATATTGAGAGGCAAATTCACTAAACAGTTACTCAGCTTTTCATCTGGTAATTCATCATCAATTCATGTGTATAATTTGATAACCGCCTGAAGTCCAACTCAACTAGATGTGCTGAAATAGTATTAATATATCTCATTGACATGCCTTATATCATTGCCACGAATTCCTGCATGTATCTCCACTTAATAGTTTGTCTTTGATTTGATTAATGAGGTTGTTCTTATGTATTTCAGGCACCTAGTGAAGGACCCAGCTTCAGAAATGAGGTGAGCTGAGTCCCTTATGCTTACTAAGGTTACATTTTTTGATTAAAAATACAGTAAAAAATAAAGTGAAATATCATTACAATTTAAAATAGCTCTTTCTATTTTAATATATTTTAAAATTTAATTTATTCCTTTGGTGGAAAAGCTGATTTTCAGCATCACTACTCCAGTCTTCAATCTCACATGATGCTTCAGGCATGATTCTAATATGCTGATCTGGTGCTCAAGAGACATTATTATTAATAATGTTGAACAGTTGCCCTGCTTAATATTTTTCTGGAAACAGTGATACAAAAGAACAGCATTTATTTGAAATATAAATCATACTTAAGTGTTAAAATTGTTAATGTCACTTTTGATCAATTTAATGTATCCTTGCTGATAAAGGTGTTCATTTCTTTAAATAAAATCTTACTGACCCTAAACTTTTGAACAGTAGTATATAAAGGCAATCTTCATCATTAATGCAGTGCATTTAATGAAACATTTATGCTCTCTTTCTCTTCGCTGCAGGTGCTGCTCTACTCAGAGTCAGATTTCCAGGGCACATGTAGGGTTTGTCATCAGAACCAGGGCTGTTTGCCTGAAAGTCTCACTATCAAGTCCTGCAGGGTGGTGGGAGGAAGGTTGGTGAGAAAATTTAGGGTAGGATAAGTGATTAGATGTATGCATGGATGAGCTATCAAAGTATACAGCGAACCCCAAAATGCAGACACATACAAATATAAACATTAGATTTACTATGCATTCAAATTCACTATATTTCTTTCAGATTGTGACACTCTGAATTTGTATACCTCTGTTCATTTCAGTTGGGTGCTATATGGAGGAGAGAAGTTCACAGGAAACATGTATGTTCTGCCTGAAGGAGATTATCCCAACCTTTCCAGCATGGGCATCCCAACCGACTCCAGAATTCACTCTGTCAAAACAGTTCCAATGGTGAGAAGAAACTGTGCTTTCTTACAGAACATATTTCTGGAAAATAGGTGGACAAATGATCCAGTGAGAAATCTGTAGACAAGATATTTTACCACATATATCTCTCTCCTGTTTTTGCCCATTTGTTCTCTCTTTCAGACCTTTTCAGTGCCGTCAGTCTCGCTCTTTGGACTGGAGTGCTTTGAAGGTCGGGAGGTCACTATTGATAAACAGATTTCCAACATGTGGGAGGAAGGATTTAACACACATTTCCTCTCTGTCAGGGTGAACAGTGGTTGGTGAGTCTGCGGTGTTGCATATCATTGGTTCATAATAGTGCATTTGTGGTTTCATGACTAGTTTGTACGAAGTTTTCTCATATATCAAAACCATGTCAATCTCTTTGCAGCTGGGTGTTATGTGAACATAGTAACTACAGGGGGCGCCAGTTCCTTTTGGAGCCCATTGAAATCACAAACTGGCATAAATTCAGCTCTCTTACCTGTATTGGCTCCTTGTATCCAATCAGACAAGTTAGTATCACCTTCACATGACCAATTATTTGCACGACATAACTAGATAACATAGTATTTCTTATGTATTTTATATAATTTAGTATGTCCATGTTTTTAACTGTGTCTTTATATGCCTATAGAAACAAAGACTGTTCCGCATCAAAAATAAAGAGACGGGCAACTACATATCGGTGCAGGGTGGTGTTGAGGACATGAAGACGGGCCGCGTGGTCGTCACAGAGGAGGTTGAGGGAATGAGTGATATTTGGCTTTACCAAGACGGGCTCATCAAAAACAAGGTACGTTGCACACCATGATGTGGATGAGTAATGCATGTATAGTTATTTATTGTTTCTAACTTCTTCAAGTCACCCTCTCTCAGATTTTTGAACATGTGCTCTCTTTGTGTCAGCTGGCTCGAACCATGAGTCTGCAGGTGATGGGTAATGTGGAGTCAGGTGCTAAGGTGGTGCTGTGGACTGAAACACGTGTTCCAGTGCAGACGTGGAGCGCTCAGGTCAGCGGGACAATCTCCAGCGTCACCTTCCCTGGAATGGTGCTGGATATCAAGGGTGAGATGTAGTTTGGTGCTTTCTGTAGCAATCACAAGTTTTGCTACTGTCTGTTGTAACTATTGATTTATTTTATTATTTATTATATTGCTATATGTACTGTTTATTATAAAAAAATATTGTTTTATTACCATTCCTACTAATATAGTAAAGATATCATTTTTGTTTAGAATGCAAAAAATGTAAGAGTAGCTGCCATCAATACAGGAGTGTCCAGCAGTGCGCCATGCCATACTTCATTTAAATCTATCAAATAATGTGTTTCTGATCTTTATATACTTTTATATTTTCTATACATGTAGTTTTTGGTAATTATTTTAGCTATTAAAAGACTTTGAGGAGTACTCAAAAGTTTGTGGTCTATACTTTTTTGTAAAGAAATTGATACTGTTATTCAGCAAGGCTGCATTAAATTCATCAAGTGTCAGCAGAGATGTTTACGTTGTTAAAAAAAATTTCAAATAAATGTTTTTTTTTAATTCATGTCTATTCACAGTTTCCACAGAAATATTAAGCAGCGCAACTGTTTTCAATATTGAAAATAAGAAAAGTTTCTTAAGCAGAAAATCAGCATATCAAAATGTTTTTCATGTGACATTGAAGACTTGAGTAATGCCTGTTGAAAATTCAGCTTTGACACCACAGGAATGCCCTTTTCTAAAAATAGAAAACAGATGTTTTAAATTTTTATAATATTTCACAATATTACCATTTTTACTCTATTTCTGATCAAATAAATGCAGCCTCGGTGAGCATTAGAAACTTTAAAAATCTTACAGACCCCAAACTTTTGAACAATAGTGCATACTTTCTCTTATAAATACAGAACATTTCTAAATGATTTTATAAATATAATGATAGCCTAAAATCATGATTTTGGCAACAAAAAGTTCATGTCCATGTTATTTGACCACTACTAAATAAACTAAAAACATTCTCCATCAATCTAATTTCTCTTTTTTATAGGGGGTAAGCAATACGACAGACAACATTTAGTGATTCGAGAAGAGAATGAGGAACACGCCAGCCAACATTGGGAGCTGGAATTTGTTTGATCCCACCCTCTCTCTTCTTCATCTGACCCCCTTCTCCTTCTGACTCCACCCACTTGTCCTGCCCCAACAATAGAAACACTGTCTGTGATCAGATATAGGACACTATGAGGGCACCTGTGAGTCATCCTTACATTCAATCAGAAGATGTTGGGCAGGAAAGTTTCTCCTGTCAATAGAGACTGAATAATAGGTAAAATGGATCAATGTATTGTCATTTAAAAATGAGAGAGAAGCAGAGGTCAAATACCATTCAACATGCTAGTGTTCTTGAAATATAAAACTCTCGCCTGTGATGTGTCTTATTTGCACAGAGTTTGAATAAAACATTACCTTCAGGTCATTTACACACTGATGATGGTGCTGGTGGTTAAGTCTCTTAAAAACATTTTTTCTGTTTTCCTATGCATCACATGAGAATGTCATCATCATATATGTATCTGGCAACTTTCAAAGCATTGTTTTATTTCTGCTCCTTTTATTTGTTTACAAGCTAATGTAAACATTTATTTGACATATTGGGTATATTCTGGTATGTATCAATGTCTGTGATTAGTTTATAGTCATCGCAAAAAAGTGGATCCTGGCAGATTTCGGTCTGCCTTGTTGTTTTTATTACCAAAAAGTGTGCTGATGTCAGAGTCAATATGAGGTCGCCATGTTTTGGACAACCAGGAAACTTTATTATGTAGCTATAAATGTTGTATTCAAAGCACAATGTGAAGTATGTAACAGGGAGTGGCTTTAATTTTGTAATAAAACTATATTTAAAAAAAAAATCATGTTGGAATGTATCAATTTTTGACTTCAATATTGGTTATTGATGTTTTAGTAAATGTGTTCATTTCTTACAAGTGTTCATCAAAAACAACTTGTATCGGCATAATAATAAAATAAAAAGTATAAAGAAAATACATCTAAAATCAAATAAATAAAAAAATAGGCTACAACCAACTGTATTTAATGTATTGTGCCCAAAATGTAGGCTATTGACATTTTAACATTGTTGCTACTTGTGCATTCAGTTGTTCAGAAGTTTCTAGCCATGCAGCCTTTCTCTCTGACTTTATGACAGCTGTACCTTTTATGGTTATTAGAACATTAAAACATTACAATCTAAAATGGCTCTTTAAAGCATTAAA
>JAUZSZ010000132.1:21850810-21861846 GCA_034780575.1 Labeobarbus marequensis
GCAAAACAAATGGACTGTCTCTTTAGGCTGTTCTGTTGAAAAAGAAATAATAGAAAGAAAGGAGAGACGAGTGGAAAGAACTATTTCTCTCACTTTTTTGGTCAGCGTGTCATATTCCTTTAAACTGTCGACAAATTTGATCTCCTCTTGTAGCTGCTCCTCCACATCCAGATGATGTTCACGCAACCTCAGCATGTTCTCAAAAAGCTCGGGATCACAGTCTGAAACACACACACAGGGCATATATTATATATTTCCTAATTTATACACATGTTTTTGAAAGTCTAAATTTATTTGTTTAAAAATACAGTAAAAATGTAAATAATATTACAATTTAAATTAACTAAAATTTTCAGCAGCCATTGCTCCAGTCTTCAGTGTCACATGATCCTTCAAAAATCATTCTTATATGCTGGTGTTCAAGAAACATTTCTTATTATTATCAGTGTTTAAAACAGTTGTGCTGCTTAATATTTTTTTAATAAATGGTGATACTTTTTTCCAGGATTATTTGATGAATTTTATTTATTTGAAATATATATTTTTTTCATTGTAAATGTTTTTACTGTCACTTTTGTACAGTTTCATGTGTCCTTGCTAAATAAAATAATTAATTTAAAGAAAAATCTGATGCCAATTTTACTGGCCCCAAACATTTGAATGGTAGTGTACATAACTTAATGTATGTTGTATATTACGTACAATGCACAAGTAAACAACAGGGTGCAAACAAGATATTTGGTTGTTGATCTTACTTGGTGGACACGCACTGTCATCCAGGGGAACTCCAGTCTCAGAGTCATCATAATCCTCATCATTATCCCCGTCTGATTCGTCATCAGACTTTCATCGCTGTCTTCATCCTCTTCTGTCACATCACCGCCTGACAGAAGGAGGAACAAAACGAATATTACATTTGAATGAACAAAAACTTGACTAAAACTAAATCTATTACAAACAGTTTGTTAACTGAAATACAGCTGAATTAAAACCTAAATATTAGATGAAAAACTTAAACTAAATAAAAATAAAACTAAGAAACTCTAAATTTGCTAACTGGAAATCAATAAAAACTAAAACTGAAATAAATCAATTAATCTTAAAAATATTTTTAAAAAATTATAAAAATGACAAAAGCAGACAAAATTACTAGAAATTATAATTATAAATAATACTAAAATAACACTGATTTTTCACATTTTCCCTCAAAAATTTCAAGAAAAATTATACATTGCATAACAAAATTAAAGACAATTGAGCTTATTAACCAGTTCTCACTAATGCGTCGCTAAATACAGAGTTCTCATAACTGAGACATTAAAAAAAGATTAACGTATACATATACATTTTAAAGTACTCCTACATCATGGTAGCATTTGTTGAAGACAAATTTATTTGTCTTTTTATTATATCTTTAATTTATTACAAATTAATTCATTTGAATATTTTTTTTTAAATAACTGCATGTGTTTAAAAAAAATAAAGAAAGACAGTAATGAAAATTGCAAAATGGTAAAGGGTCCTAACACATTTCCTTACTGCAAAATATGATTTCTTTACACAGGTTTTGTGCGATTCACTCAGTGAAATACACAGAACACTTGCAGCTCACCATCACGTCCCTGCGTTTCTTTCTTCTTTGTACGCTTGATCTTTTTCTTAAACACCCTGGTGAGGAATTCCTCAAACTTGTTGTTCTCCCCCAGTGAGTCCTGAAAAGTGGCAGCGATTGTTTTCTCCTTCCCTTGGAGTCTCAGGATGTCTCTCTTCTTCAGCTCCATCTGCTTCTTATTTTCGTGCATCTTGACCTGACTCAAAGAAAATGCTGAATATGAAAACTATTCTGTACTGGATAATAAACCCACATGTACAAATGAAAACACACCCACCCTGATTTTTTCCTCTTCCTGTATATAGGTGGTCAGTCGCTCCTGTAGTATGTCCTCCCTCTTCTCAAACTCCTTCAGAAGCAGCAGCTTCTCAAAAAGCGTCACATGTCTCAGGTCATCCAGTTTCATGTACACATCCATCTCCTGCTTCTCATGACACAACACACACAACTCAGCGTCGAAAAGCCACACTGCCTCCTCCATCTGCAGAAAGACTGAAAGAAGAAGGATGGTTTGAAGGATTGTGATAAATAAAATCCCCCTTGATATTCATAACACACCAAACTCACCTGTTTAAGAATTTGGTCTTGCTGGCACAGGTTTCTGATCTCCTCAACTCTCCTCATCTCTCATCTCTTTTTCTAGCTATGTGAGCTGCTCTTTCTGCTTCTGAGAGTGTGTTTCCTCACCTTCATTCTCTATTTGAGCATCCTGAGCCTCAGTGTGTGTGTCTTGCATCTCTTGCTCAAGCAGCTCCAGGATGTCCTGCCCATCCTGCTGTTCTTCCAGGCCAGTGGAAGCCATCTTGTCCCTAAGAGTTGCATAACGCTCCAAGGTGGCCCGGGTGTATCCGTGTTTCCTCTCTGGCATCTCCTCTGGCATTAAGACAGGCATAGTCGGCAGTGGACGACGCTTCTCAGGTGGCAGGTGCTGCTGGACTTCCTGGAGCTGCTCCACCTGAGCATGGAGCTGAGAGACGATCTCCACCTTACTGTCCCTAAGAGCCATCACACGGGAGTTCATCTCAGACTTCTTCTCAAAGATCTGTATCATACAGAAAAATACACAGACCACCACACACAAATATCTGTTAAAACAAATCATTCAGTAGATCATAACAGCTCAGCTTATTTTAGTTAAAAAAAACACAAAATCATTTAAAGGGGTTGTCATAACAATAAACTGTTTTTGTTATGAGATCCACTTGCTTAATGTTAGTAATGTTAGTTGTTGTTGTTTTTTTGCTGTAGTTGTTTTGTTTTTTGTTAAAATTATGTTTTTCATTTCATTTTGATGAATTTCAATTACTAAATGTTTTTTGTTGATGACAATAAGTTTCATTGACAAAAAATATGCAAAAAAGGAGAAAATGTACTCTACTGTACTCTACTGTAAGATTTGGGGTTAGTATGTTTTTTTTAAAAGAAATTCATCATTATTCAGCAAGGATGCATTAAATTGAACAAATAAATTAAAGTTAAATTAAAATTTTACAAAGTATGTCTTTTTCAAATAAATGCTTTTCATTTGAACTTTTATTTATCAAAGAATCCTAAAAAATCGTCATGGTTTCCACAAAAATATTAAGCAGCACAACTGTTTTCAACAATAATAACAATAAGACATGTTTGTGCACCACATCAGCATATTAGAATGATTTCTGAAGGATCATGTGGCACTGAACAATGAAGTAATGACTGCTGAAAATTCAGTTTTGCAATCACAGGAATAAATTACATTTATATATTAGAATGGAAAACAACTGTTGATTGTAAATTGTAATAATATTTCACAATATTTCCATTTTAACTGTATTTTATTCAAATAAATGTAGCCCTCTTTCAAAAACTATATAAAGGTGTCCTTGTTACAGTGTAATTATACATTTAAGTACTGAGTACATGTAACATGTGTAATAAGAACACCTTATAATAAAGTGTTACCAAAAATCTTACTCTGAAACTTTTGAATGATAATGCAGTCCACCTCAAACTTATTTTGAAAAATGTATAAAGATTTATTAAAATAAACATATATTAAAATAAATATTACAAATGTTTCTAATTATGTATTCTGACTGTTATATAGTTCATGCTCACTGTCCAAAATATATTACATTTACAATATTACTTCTATGTTAGGGAAAGTTTATATTTTGGTTCAAGAAAGTTTGATTTTTGCTGATACGTTTGGGTCGTTCACCTTTTTTTCCAGTTCCACTAACTGCACTCTCTTCTTCTCCATGTTCATCCTCAGGTGTCCAGGAACAGTAAAGTCCTTCGCTGACTTCAGTTTAAAGTCGCCCATTTTCTCCTTAGGGTCCTCATAGTTCTCACTAGGCTTAGAAGCATAGCTGAGGAAGCATTAACGATGTTACACACACACACACACACACACACACATAAACACAGACAGAAAGAGACACACAC
Source organism: Labeobarbus marequensis (assembly GCA_034780575.1). Taxonomy (NCBI): domain Eukaryota; kingdom Metazoa; phylum Chordata; class Actinopteri; order Cypriniformes; family Cyprinidae; genus Labeobarbus; species Labeobarbus marequensis. The sequence continues at coordinate 21,854,850 of JAUZSZ010000132.1, forward strand.
ACTGGTACTTACAGTTTTGCCCACTCTTTTTTCCTCTTCTCTATCATGGCTCTGGCTTTCTCTGCCTTCTCGGCAGCTTTACGGAGTTTCTCTGACTCTCTGCTGGCCAGTTTACGAGACCCTGACTGCATGCTTCCTGACTGTAGCACTGGATCTGTTACCAGCTCATCCTGCACTGCTTAGAAAGAGACAAGGAGAACGATGCCTGTACACACACACTCCTATAAGACTAAATATTAATTTGACACACTAATCCTGTCTCACATGAAATGTTGCTGGCTTCTTTGCCAGGTTGTGCTTTGCTCTGCCAGTGATCCTGTTCCATGGGTCCACTATGAGATGCTGCTGTGCCATGCTGGTGTAGGTGCATTTGTATGGCAGACAGAGCCAGCAGCCTGTAGTTGGAGACCTTATGTCCACTCTTAAACGCATGGACCATGACCGTGTCCTCCACCACGGACTCCCAGAACCTACAGAGACAACAGTAATATGAAAGAATAAATAAAAGCTACAATTCAATGACTATACGGACAAATATGGACAAATTCAGTTGAAACATTCTTCAAAATATCTTCTTTTGTGTTAACTAAAGTATAATGTTGTTTTGGAACCCACTGACTTTCATTATATGGACAAAAATGTTTGAAACATTCCTCAAAATATCTTCTTGTGTGGTACACAGGAGAAAGAAAGTTTGGAACAACAAATGATGATGACAGAATTTACATATCTGCTGAATGAAATTTCAAAAGAGGCAGACAGGCAAAAAAAAGCAGTAGTGCTATTGAGAAGAAAAAAATGTACAGTAAAAGAATGGAGAAAGATGGGTTCTGGGTGGAGTTGTAGTACATGGTCTGTAGTTTGTTAAGGCCGATGCGGTGTCTCTCCTCCTCCCAGGCCAGTTCTTTTCTGACCTCCATTACCCTCTCTTCTGTCTGTCTTTCAGTCTCCTCACAGAAGCTCGGGTCCAGTTCAAACTCCTACAAACACCCATAAAATATTATGTTAGATCATTGTGTCTATGTAATGATTACACTGAAGTAGTTGAGTGAGCAAGGAGGTGTGTGACATCTATGCACCGGGCGATGGGGGTGGATGTGTTCAGGAAGGCTCTGGTTCTGCTCCAGTAAAGCTTGAAATCGACACTGCAGCTCTGGCAGCTTCTTATGCTGCTCCTGTTTCCTCTGTTCTGCTTCCTTATGCATGCGGTCCAGCTCCAGCTTCTGTTTAGCTGTTTCTATGCTGCACACACACACTTATGCTAAATAAACAAGCTCCATCTATGCATGATAATAAAAATGGAAATTCGATTATTATGTACTCATTATTTTCTGGTGTTTTTGAAGCACTATGATGCAATCGATAAAGAATTTTTTAAACTAAAAAACTACAAAATATTGTTTTTGTCTTGCTTTATTATAATCATAGCTTAACATTACTTTTATTGAGATCAACATTTAGTCATATTTAGAAAACAGAAGTCACAGTCCCATAAACTGATTAAGAATTTCTTATTTGTAAATTCTTAATCAGTTTAAAATACATATAATGTTATAAATATTGAATAATAAGTAATGAATAACAAGGAACCGTAAAATTACGGTTGAACCCCTGATGTCACATGGATTATTTTACTCCTATATACCTACATATCTCCTTGCTACGTTTCTGATTGTGTTAATTACATTGCTGTCTATGGGAGGGTCAGAGAGCAGTCAGAGAGCTGTCAGAATGCATCAAAAATATCTTAATTTGTGTTCCGAAGACGAACAAAGCTTTTACGGGATTGCAACGACATGGGGGTAAGTGATTAATGACAAAATTTTCATTTCGGGGTGGAGTAACCCTTTAAAAATTGAAAACCCTTATGCAGTACCTTTGTGGCCCACTGGGGGGCCGTAGAACAGATAGAAAGGCTCTTGCCTTGACACTTATTACTTGCTTTTTTTAAATACACACAGTCACCTATAAGCAGAAGGATCCTCTATGGCCTGCGCTGCTTTCTCCATCTCCAGCCCAACCTGTTTTTATGACAGAGTAAAGTGGTTGAGTTAAAACACACAATTACACAATTACCTACCCACAACTGAAAAAATACACTAACCCGTGGAGAGGGTACTTTGGCGTGTTTGAGCATGGCTTTCTGGAGCTCCTCCTCTGGCAAACAGCTGAAAGAGAAAATGTTGCCATCCTCTCCTGCGGTCAGGACAAATGAGTCATCAAAGCTGAAGCGGATGTGGCGCGCATTGCCGTAGTTGTTGTCATGGACGCTGAGGGCCCAGTACACCTGTATGGAGCTGAGCTGTTGGTCCGATGCCTGTACAGGGTACGCCCGAATACTACCATCCTTCATGCCACATAACAACAACTGCCTGCTGGAACTAAGACAAGAAGAGTAAGAAATTAGGTATTAGGTAATTATTGACTACAATATTGACTCAAAAACTGAATCAGATTCAAATCAGAAAAATATTTATGATTACTCAGCCCTAGGCTATTAGTGTAGAGACAGAAAAACCTCACTTGAAGGTGATGGTGAGAATGGGGTTATGGTCTGCATCATACACAGGTATGAAGGAAAAGGGCTCATCTTTCCTCTCTGATGGATCTTCGCTCTGCTGTTCAGAGAACCTACAGTGGTACAAATACCCTGAGTCATAGCCACCCTGAAAGAGTGAGAGGGAAGCATTATAGTGTTGAAAATACAGTAAAAACAGTAAATAAAATATCTATATTGTAATACATTTTAAAATGTCATTTATTCACGATTTATTCCATTATTTTGAAATGTAATGTATGTCTGTGAGTGTATGTACCATAGAAAGCCAGAATGACCCTGGTGTTGAGTAAAAGCCACAGTGCAGTACCTCTTCCTTCTCATCCTCTTCTTTCTCTTCCTCCTGTAGTTCTTCCTCTGTGGCATCTGGCTTCTGCTCCTTCAATTCCTTCAAGCGTTTCTCCCTCTCTTTCTTCTTCTCCTCTTTTCTGGCTTGCCTGAGTGCTACCTCTGCATCTCTCTGCACGCAGACATGCACCCAAGTGTGGCAACATTTCAGCTGCAGAATATTAAACAATATAGTCATCACAGACCATTGTGGTGATTTTAATAATTGTGTTTGTATCATCACAGTGGATATTAAGAATCAATTTTATTAATATAAAAGCCAATCAACAGAATTATTAAAAATGGATAAAAATTGATAAAAGTTAAATATTATTTTTAAAAGGGTTTATTTTGAAATAATACACTTAAACTAAATAAAATAAAATAAAATAAACTTTAGGAGAAATAGAGAGAGAAAGTCAAAGAGAGAGTCAGGGCATAACCTTAATTCGAGACTTGATGCTGCAGAAGCAGAAATGCATTGTAGGAAGATCTGAGAGTTGAAAGGTGTTTCCACCAGTCTGAGTCAATAAATCATATATGATATGATATGATCACCACATGAAACTCAGCAAACAATCATCACTCACATGTGACTGAGGTGACCACTCCAGGCCTTGCACAGGACCTGGGATTGTAACAAACCCTGTTGGTGTATATCTTTCTCGCACCGTGAAGAAGAAAACAGTGCTGTCTGTGCTCTAAAGCGTGAGAGAGCAAAAGAATATCATGTTAACACAGCAGAATATTTTGACACTAATCATGCTCACTCACTCAATCCCTACCCCAGTAGCCATGATCTTTCTAGTTCTCTCGTAAGTGATGGCGGTCACAGGTGCATTATGGAGCTTGAGAGCTTGTCTGAGGCAGAGTGCAGCATCTCCAGAGCGTGTGCGTCCTGCAACTGCGTGCAGACTCTGAGTGTTATACAGCTCCAAGAGACGTACCACACCATCATCAAAACCCACAACCAGCAGACCTCCGGCAGTGTTCACCTGCAGAGACACAAACACACTCCATCAACAAACAATACGCACATATAGAGATGCACAATGGAATAGTACCATACTGGTTATTGTTCGATATTAGAGATTTCTGCATTTATCTGTGTTGTTTGATATTGGATATTCATTGTTTGGTCATTTTTACATTTAGATTACCTTTGCTGTCATCTAACTCTGACTTAAAGTTAATCTTTAAAAACAATAATAATTTAATAATAAATTATTCAATAAATTAATATTACTTTAATAGATAATAGAATAAATTATTTAATAAATTAATACTAATAAAATATATTAATAATAATTTAATAACACTATTAAATGTAATCTTTAGCAAATGTCCAAATGAATATAATTTTTCATACAGTACATTATAATGTTGTGCTGCCCAAATTCACTTGTAGATTTCAGTGATACATTATTATTATTATTTATATATACTATTATAGCATTCATTAATGTTTTGAATTAGATTTTATTTTTAAATTGTCAGTTTTCACATTAGTTTAAATTCTGTTACCTGCTTTTGTGATTTGTATTATTTTTTAAAAATATCACCGCTCTATTTTCATTTCAATATTAGTTTCAGTACTTTAACTATATTTATTTTAGTTAGTTACCAAGACAACATTTTGCAAGTTTTTCATCTACTATTTATATTTTATTTTATTTTATTTCATCTTTATTTCAATTACTGAAAACTTTTTAATAGTTTTATATAGTTTTTAATAAACAGTAACAACTGAATTTCAAATTCAGAATTTCAAACAAAATAGTATAGCGTTTTTATATCTTATTTGTATTTTATTTATTTTAATGTTATTTGATATTCATTTACATTACCATGTCTGAAGCCCATGTGAGTGTTGTCCCTCCTTGTTTGAAGAGGCTTATCGTGAGCTCTTTCTTTGAAAGAAAGTCAAACACCCTGACTGAGGCTGGGTAAGATAAAAAGGTATTTGTCAATGTTTATATAAAGCACATCACAGGTCTTTGTATGTGGGTGTATGTTTGGTCAGTGTTAATTTTTTTCTTATAGTCCAAGGCTGTAGTGGCCATGAGGTGGCTACTTTCAGAAACATCCATGCCCCGAATGGCACCAGCATGAAATGAGAACAGACACTCCGGATCTTGGGTCTACAAAACAGAAAACATCCTTATCAGACCTACCATGGAAAAACAAAAAAGATTAAGTACCCCTTTCACATGACTCACAATGCTCGAGAAAGAGAGATCCAGTTTCCAAATATAGCCATTAGAGTCCTGTTAAAATCAAACACAAAAAATATTCAGACTGGGCCTTAGTTGCTTAAAAACACTGTCAAAAAGAAAAAATATATATATTGTATACCTGAGCAAACCAGATGGTGGTTTCTGGGATGGAGCTCTTGACCATAGAGTACAAGCTGACATTACGGCCTATTATTATCTCATTCATGGGTTCAATCTCAAACAAGCCACTGTCATCAACTGCATCTGTGGTGTCTATGGTCTCCAAGTTCCAGCCCTGAGAAAAGATGGAGAAATCGCTTTAAAAACATTCAAAAACCAAAGCATCCTCACCATGTAACAAATTTGCTTCAAACAAGGTTATACTTTTCAGCAATAGCAACAAGTAGCACTGATAAGCAACAGTACTTACTCTGACTGCTCCATCAGATCCGATGGTCATAAGTTCTCCTTCATCCAGGTTAAACTGGTAAATGGATCCGCTGTGACATGTGCGTCCACCTTTACGGCATAATTCCAACTTTATCAAACCCCCCTCCCAAAGGAGCATGTTCCCTGACTCTGATGCTGACACAACCTGAGAGAGAAAGAGAATTCATTTCTTCAAGAACTTGTTCATTTAAAAAGTGTTTAGGTTTGTGTGTGTAAATATTCAAAATCTAAGAAAGTGCTGAACCTTTCCATCTGGAAGCTCCACATATCCTTCTATATCTGTCACTGTTGTTTTTCCAAAACTTCCCAGCAACCCTTGCAACTTTAAACCAGTGAAGGTATTGGCCATTTTCCAGAATCTAAAACAATGAACTCTCTGAGCACATGTGTACATCACCATTCAAAAGGGTCAGAAAGATTTTATGTTCACCAAGGATACATTTATTTAATCAAAACTACAGCAAAAACTGTAATATTGTGGAAATATTATTACAGATTATATTATTACAATTTAAAATAACTGTTTTCTATTTGAATATATTTTCAATTTTTTTTCCTGTGAATATGGCAAAGCTGAATTTTCAGCAGTCATTACTCCTGTCAGATGATCAGAAATCATTCTAATATGCTGATTTGGTGCTCAAGAAACATTTCTTATTAGCTATGTTGAAAACAGTTGTGCTGCTAATTGTGCTAGTTGTACTGATGGACTAGAGAAATTTCTTTGAAATAAATATTTTTAGCAACAGCGTAAAAGTCTTCAATTTAATGTACAATTTCAGGCAATTTGAAGAATAAAAGTACTGATTTATTTTAAAAAAAAATCTTACTGACACCAAATCTTAATATATAAAGGCATCTTTCAAAAAAAAAAAAAAGTCATTAAATGCAAATACATAAGTGAAAAAATTACAGTAATACAAACCTAATGTGCCGAGGGTCAGATGTAGTGAGCTGTCCAACACAATCAGGTGAAAAGGTGACCCTGTAGACATCCTGAGAAAAAGCTGCATGTATGATTCTGCTTCAAACCACATCTAGTTCAAATTTAAGTAATGCTGTTGTAGGCCATCTGAGCTCCCTCTGATGTCCTACCTCTGAGGATCCTGTAAGGCCGCAGGGATGGGTACTCATATATGATGATGTTAGGCTGATGGCCTTTCTCTGCCACCTCAAAATACTGCTTGCTTGGATGAGTCTTTGAAGAGAGAAAAGGAGATATTAGGTCTTCAAGTCCACGAAAATCTGTATAGTAACCACATCATTTTGCATAATAATCAATGTGAACACTATATGGTGTAAAGTGAATTGTGAATATAAATGTTAATATGTCTAAGCCTGTCAAGTGCTATGACCTTTCTCATGTTGCTCACACAACGGCATTCTTTTTGTTGGTATTTTAGTTTGCACCTGGAGTTTCTATTCACATATAGACATCTAAATAACA
>JAUZSZ010000132.1:21886777-21897772 GCA_034780575.1 Labeobarbus marequensis
AAAGTGACAGTAAATATATTTATAATGTGTATAATTAGATATTTATGATAAATATATTTATGATATTTATAAATGTTTATAAATTTATAATTTCAAATAAATGCTGTACTTTAATCCTAAAAAAGGTTTTATCATTTCCATCAAAATACGTACAATCCACAAATAGAAAAGGTCATAGCGACAAAACATCCAGTAGGCAAATAACATGGTGCGTAGATCCAAAATCTACAATAATACAAAGATGAAAGAGATCTGCACTCATCCAAATTCAGCCAAAAAGGGTATTAACCCTTTCTCAGTGCCAGGAAGGGTTAATGCCCCAAAACGTTCTGCACCTTTTTTGTGACCTCTGAGCAATAAATGAAATAAGCCTTTTTGGCTGAATCTGGACGAGTGCGGATCTCTTTCACCTTTATTTCAGAAAAATAAGTAAAAATAAGTACCACTTAATTCAATATTGATATTATTTTTTATTTTTTGGAGCAACAAATCAGCATATTAGAATGATTTCTCATGTGACACTGAAGACCTGCAAAAATTCAGCTTCGTCATCACAGGAATAAATTACAATTTAAAATATATTAAAATATAAAATGGTTGTTTTAGTTTATAATAATGTTTCACAATATTGTTGTTTCACTGTATTTTCGATTAAATAAATGCAGCCTTGGTGAGCATAAGAGACTTCTTTCAAAAAAAAGTCTTATTTCAAACCATATACAGAATATTTGCATTTGGTTTGTCTTTGTTTGCTACGAAAAAAGTTGCAAAATTGCATCTGTTCTTTATTACAGTCTGTAAACAATGCAAAGTGCAGCATCTGTCACAGGATGATGTCCTATTTTTTGACGCACATATACAAGTGTTGTGAAAACCGACAGCGGCAGTGTGAATAATGCTGATCAGAGGAAGAACATCTAGTTATGCTGTATTGAAGCAAAATCCAGCAGCAAGCTTCACTTCATTCTCTGAGACAGAAATACATATGCGCAGTTTAGATCTGATTCTGGATGTGATTATATGTGGGGGATGAGGAGGAGGAGGATGTGAAATGGAGAGAAATTTGCCTCCAAAATGTATTGCTATGGTTTCAGTGATATAGCTTTCACAATGCTTGTGCTCATTCACCCTCTCTCACTTACACATATACGATCTATTCCAGGAAATTCATTTATTTTTAGTGGAACTGCTGTGTGCTTTTAATTACCAGCATAACTGCTTGTGACTTATTGTAGAGAAAATAAAACAGGCAAGTGTGTCATTTCATAACAAGACTGACACTGGTTAAAATATATTTCATAAAACCACAGGGTGTGACGATACAGTTTACTGTAAATTGCATAAAACCAACACACCGAATAATGCGTTATATCTAAATATTTGCAAAACAGAGCATGTCAGATATATTGACCAATATTTGGTTACTTTTTGGTTTCTGTTGTCTAAACCTTCCCTCACATTTTTAATTCTATTCTTTTTAAGTTTTAACAATGCTAAAAATTCTCCCAAAAATGGATTTTAGTGATGTATAAAAAAACCCAGTGGGGTTGTTGGTTTTGACTGGTAACAGCTAGTGTTCCACTATGCTGCATTTTAATTGATTTTCTATGTAAACATGAGCTAGACATGCATTTTGTCATTTTTTTCTCGCTATTCTTCTGCATCCTGCACGAGCGCTGCATTTTTAAGATGCCGTGTCAAGTTAAAAGAAGTTCAGCTTTTAAAAATGCGCTTGGAGACCTTGTCTTTTTTCCATTCTTTAACATTGTGGTTTTACAGTTGAATACTTTTGCACCAAAATCTGCCCCAAACAGTCGGTTTGCACCAAACACATTTTTTGAACTTCATTGCGCTGTTTTTAAAATTATGTTTTGATGCGAACATCCACCATTGCTCAGCTTATTCATTGTCTTGTGCATATAAGCCTTTCAAAATTCTGCTTCGATCCATCTCGCATTTTTTCAAACGCAAAAACACATTCGGTGAGAACAGGCCTCAAAAAGGCCTAATATCATGAATCCAGTGCAGAGAAGAGTGTGCATTTGTTTGTAGGCATGTGTGCAAAATATGGATGGAGAACAAGTGATAAACACAATGAATAGGCTTATCCACACTCCTTATCCAAGCATAATCCTTCATTCTTTTCTGGCCAAACATCCTGCTGTTTATTTGAAGAGCTGTGATGCCAGCCGAGCGCCCTCACTTCTCATCTCACACATTACCAAAACTCCAGGGTTGCGTCATTTGCCGAAAAGCACAAAAAATATTTTCTGAAGCCCTCTTTTCCAAAAAAAAAGCATAAAGTTTTTTTTTCCTTTTGTGCCAAGTCCTTGTACTCCTTTCACACTGGCCACCAAACCATGCCTAATGGCTCCTGGGGAGAAGAGGCCCAGATTGCGGCGTCTTTTCCCGACAAAAAGAGCTTAGAAAACTAGGCTTAAAATTTCAGGGTGCCAACCCACCCCTCCTGGAGCGTGCATATGCCCCCTCTATCCCAGGAGAAACGAGAGATGAACTCAGAAATGGATGCGAACGGTGAATTGAGCAATCACAGTTACTCTCAGATTCTCTGTTTTTGGGTTACATGCTGTAAATCAAAAACTTTTTATATATATACTGCGTTGCTAATAAGTGAATCTGACCCATCAGAAATGGAAGAAGTTGCACTTTATTATCGGTAAGATTTTGCTTGAATACATTCGATTATGCTAATGTTTTGCTATTGTGGGTTTGGAGTAGAAATCAGCGATGAAGATATATTATTCAGGCACATCACAGTGTTCAAGAGTTGACAATGAAAAGTTCAACAGATGTGGAATATTTTTGGAATGCAGTATGTGAAGTAGAAACCAAGATGACAAAATGAACTTGTATGATGATAATGGATTCAGTTTGCATATGATGTAATGAAATGGATTTCATAAGACTGAGTATATAAATAGCACTTTGAATGATTATTTTGAGCACTTTTGCATTTTCATTATATTGAATTAATATTTTAAGCTTAGGTTGTGCCTGCATTGAGGACCAAATGTAAATGATAGTAAAACACTGAAATCCCTTACATTGTGGCATTTTTTTTTACCAGTCAGTGGTCTAGAAAAACGGCTTACTAAAGAATGCTTTAATTAAAATAAAAAATGCAATATGTGAGGGTTTGATTTAGCTTAATAGGACAGAAAATATAATTATAAATATATAAGAAAATATAATAAAAACTAGCACGTGTGTGTGAGAGTATGTGAATGTCTGCAAACTGAGCATGAGCAGAAGGAGAGGATTAGATCATTGGAGAGGATGAGAGAAAAAAAGGACAATAGTCAAGCAGTGTATAAATGAGACCAATGGGAAAGTCTCTGTATAGTGTATTGAATATACTATACTTCCATCAGGAATCTCTGCTTAGTGGGAAAATACATGCCAAAAAAGGACAAAAGGAGAGGCTTTTAATCCAAGCTGCATCTCTTTGTTCATTATAATACCCTATAATATGTTCACGAGCATGCAGATGACAATATTGCATGAATAATGTTTGAACCAACCACACACAAGAGTTTATTTAGTGAAGCGCAGGATTGTCAAAGCTGTATTACGAAGCGGCCGATTCCTTACATCTGTTCTGCTGTTTACACACACACACACACACACACACACACACATCCCCACCTTTTAAGGTGAGGAGATGAGAGTTGATTGATTTTCTGCTAGGTTTAAGGTGTGCTCTGGTTTTTAAGATCCCTCCAAAAAAAAGTAAAAGACAAACGCAGTTCTGTGAAAGCAGAACAAGATATGGAGTCTATATTAAGATGACTCGAGGAGCCCTCCTTCGATTTCTGTGGCGTTTATGCTGTAAGTCTAAATGTGATATAAGGTGAAGCTAACGTGGCATCAGTATGGATAATTTCTTTCCTTTTTATTGCATACCATCTGCAATCGATCTGTGCTTGCTAATCTTCATTACAAAGGCCTCGGTCTCACTGATTTCCTGAGGATACACAATGTTGATGTGGGACTGTGTAATTTGTATTACATAAAAGAATGTGATGAGAATAAAGATAACAACAAGCTTTTGATAATTCATTTTTGTTCCATATGTGTCTGATAAATCACATCATAAAGAAAAAAAGATATGTATTTTTTAATTCTTTCATTTATGACAAACAAATAATCTATTTATACAGTTCATTGTGAAATAATTGGTTATATCAAATATGTTTGCGTGGCAATTGTAATTTATTGCCTAAAAATGAATGAATTACGGATTATTTGTCATGCCATTTTATAACACGGTTTCGATTTACATTTCATATTTAAATTGTTGATTAGGTTTTAAATGCTTTTTAAACTCCAGAATTACTTTTATAATTGTATTTTAATGTTAAAATGGTTCATGCTAAAATATATATATTTTTGTTTAATGCTAAAAAGACATCAGATCCACTCCAATATAAAATAAATAAATATTTCCCCAAAATGCTCAAAGCAAAATTGTAAGACGTAACAAAATCAATATATTTCTAAGGTAGCGTTTCAGTATCTGCCCGTGAAGGTAGACAGAGAGATTTTGTAGGCCGCAGTGAATTTGGCAAGTGAAACTGGGGAATGGCATGTTAGGGAAATAGGGAACAGGAGGAGGTTATTAAAATATGACTGTTTGAGTTTTGGTTGACTACCTCACACCTGGTACTCTCAGCATGAACTGAAAGTGAGGTGTACCTCTAATCTAAAGAAGAAGAAAAAAACAGCTAAATAAAAAAATGGGTAACTTTCTTCTTTTTTTTTTTTGACTATAAAGCTGCATGCATTTTTTATTTATATATTCCATTACGTAACGGCAACATAAGGAAAAAAATGTTTACAGACATGGTAATGTTTTCATTTCCAAATCAAATCATTTTCATTATAATGCAACTACCAGCCCTATAGAGTTATATTTATGTATTTATTTAAGGTGAACAGGCCCATAATATAAGAGATCCTATCTGTTTTGGGAGCGGGTCATGGGGGTTAGCCTGATGAAAGGCATAAATCACTTAAAGTTGTTAGGGACACTCCCACCATTCAGAAGCACTTAGTGTGGCCACTCCCCAAAATCTGCACACACAGTTACCAACGGAGGGTGATATGGAAACACACGCAAGCACCTATAAACACTAATGCTTTTAATTAATATACTGATGACATTTTCCAGGTGTTTTGTTACACTGGATTTAAGAATAATGTGCTAACGCAAATTAAGTGTATGCATCTATAAAACAATGTAATCTCTAAATTGCACCCATCCCGAGGCATGTAAACAGTCAAAGGTGCTGTTTTTACAGTCTGTATATTCCTATTAAAATGATGAATATTTACTTGCTGTTAACTGTAACTGTGCTTGTCATCACCTGTAGATAATTAACGTTTAATATTTATATTAAGGGAAATTGATGTTCTCTTGTCAGAAATGCTAAACAGGCTACTTTTTTTTTTTTTACCTCTGCGTGTTGAATAGTGACATGAATGAGGAGTGTACACACACACACACACACAACATCTGCAGAATACATAGTGATTAAACCTGCAGCCTTAATCACCACTCTCAGTGTTAGACAGCTGCTGTTTAAGTCTGCAAGTCTCAATTATTATCTTATTTAATACATTTGTTCATTTAGAGTCTATGCTGTATGTGTGTTCCTTATTCTAGAATCATTATATTTTAATCTGCTAGATTTTAAACATGGTATGTGAATTTCAGATGGGCTTTTTTTATCTTTGTTGAAATAATAAAAACGTACAACATATTTACAGCATTTGTTCTTTCTTTTATGTCTGTATTCATTTATATTGTGACTGTTTTTAGGTTGAATGTGAATTGTTAAATGCCTTTGTAAATAGGAAATGACATTATTTTAGGCTGCTTAGTAAAATCACAAAAGGAAAAAAAAAACGTTTAAAAGCAAACAGCAACATATGCTATAGTAAAAAAAGTATTGTTTTTTTCGAAACTGACTTATTATTCTAGTTAAATTAAATGGCGAACACTCTTTATGAATCACAAAATACAGTGAGCTGTAGGTCTACTGCATGAGCGAAACTGTTAGTGTTCAGCGTCCGCTTTGGTCCTAATGATTTAACAAAGATAAAACAGTATAAAAATGTTACAAGAAATTTAGTCATAAAACAAAAGAGGGAAAAAATGGTGTAACTTAAGTTAACCATCCTGCAGCATGAGCAGCGTTTGCTGTACCCCTACACAAATGTTACCTTTGTATAGCTGCTCCCGACATCCCATTCAAAACACCCACATTCCAACCTAATGGACGCACCTCGCCCTTCCTGTAGCTGCTATATTACTCCGCGCATACCACATTCCCTGTGTCGACTAAAAAACGTCTAGACCTCAGACGAGGTACTTGGAATATAAAAAAGCATTTGATGATTATCACTTGTCACATTATACTTATAATACAAACGCTTAGCTTCATGCCGGACTAAGCCGCTGCTGCGCCCTAGTTTGTCGGAGGCGGTAGGATACATGAACTGCATTCCCTCGTATAAGAGCTGCGTCTGAGCGACGCCATTTTAAGATCTAGATTCACATCAGCGCGGAAGGTTTGCCGCACCGCTAACGCAGGAGAACAGCGACCCGTCCGGGAATCTCACCGGCTGGCTTGGCTGTTTCATTCCTACTAGGACACCGACGCGTTGGTCAGGCTTCGCCGGCCACACAAAAAGATTCATCTTTTTTAATTTCAGGTAAGCTTTTTAAACGCGGATTGATTCAACTCCTAGTAGTTTGGAGATTGGAGCATCGGGAGGATCTTCCCAGGGTTTTCCATGCTCGACCTGAGGCTGGATCTACCTTTCGCGAGCTGAGCATTTAAAAACGCCTCGTTTAGGTTTTTGCATTTTATCTTACACTCGTTTCCTCTAAATTGCAGGTTTATGCACAACGCACTTTGACTCTTGTGTTTGTTTACGGTAGCTCCGCAAACACTGGCTAACGTTAGCTTTCATTCAGTTCAATGGCTCGAGCAGCGAGCTAGCAGCAGATCTCAATCGATAAACAGGAGTATTGGTAAAAACACATGATTTCAGAAGGGACTCCCCTTGTTGGTTTTCACACTAATATTCTACCCTTGTTTCTGTCAACCGCATCGTGATTTAGTTGCCTCCGCTTCAACAGTTTGTGTCGTCAGACGTACCGGGGAACTTTTATTTGTGTAGTTTGTCTTTTTACAAATAATAATGAAAACTGTTGTAGCCTGTAAGATTGCCAAGTCAGTCGGTTGAAAATGTCTGCAAGAAATGCAGTAGGTTTATCAATTCGTGAGAATGTAGAAAAATCAATGTTTCCTTATTTGTAAAAAAAAATTCTGTTCCGTGACTCCGTACATGTTAGTCAACCTGAAAAGACTGTAATTATGTGAAAGTCCTAAGTCAATTTGAAGTGAGCTAACGGTTGAAATGAGTTATATTATTTAAAGTTGTTTTCTTGAAAAGTGTTGCTGGATGGATTGTCAGTTCCATTTTGTTTGAGAGGATATGGATGATTTGTCAGGAAAAGAGTAAGCTTTTGCTACAGGAATTGTCCTGGTTTTGTCTCCTCATAGATTTGGTGTGATGTTATAGTCACATTTCTCTGTTATCCGATAGGCCGGTTTGCAAGTTACGTTAGTTTTTAAACAGAGTCGAAACATTTCAGGGTTCGTTACTCTTCCTCGAAACAAAGGCCCCGATGGCCGAATTCCTGCGTGCTTTCAGGAGGGGCTCGGGTTTCTCTGCTCCCAGAGTCCGGAACAGCTGTTTCACACACTTTAGTTAGAGTGCCCACCTTGAGAGGATCGGCGGAGCTGACCTCAGATCAGCCACCGTGCGCCTCTCCGCTGGAGGAAGTGTGGGCGGGGCTAAAGTCCGACGGCAGAGTGCGCGGTGGAAACTGAAGGAGGTCGAAACTTTTCCACGATTACGCGTGTGTGGTCGCGTTTTTAGCGGCGAGCGTATTTTGGGTTCGTACCTGTGTGGGAAATACCCGCAGCAGTCTGTTTAAAAACAACCTCGGTTTCCCATAATACACAGAAATGCCGGGTTTATGGAAGAAGCTAAGAAAATGATCGCCTTTGGAACATAATTGGGCTTGTATACGGAGGATGTATTTATGCTGCTTTCAGCAAACCGAAGATGTTGCTTGTCTAATAGTTATACATGTTTGCGTTTGTAAATTATCAAATGCTTTCAACAAAAGATTGTTTAAAAGAATAGTTTACCCACAAACAAAACTTTTCACTCGCCCTTCATGTTTCAAATGTGTATGAAGTTGCCAAAAGTAGTAGTATTCACTTTCATTGTTCATTTTATTGAAGGAAAAAAAAATCAGTGGAATTGAATATATAAGAAATAGTTAGAGTTCTTTGTGTGAATGGGGCTGTCAGTTCTGTTTAAAATCTGTTAGTGTCATCAGCAAATACTAAGATTTTGGCTCAAAGGAGTTTGTAATGAAATAAATAGTCTTAAAGGGACAATCCACTAAAAAAACCCAGAAAACCACTTCTTGAATGGCTATTTTTAAATAGTGCTGTGAAACTATTATTCACATCCAAAATAAGTTTTTGTGCTCATATTTCTATGTGTACTGTGTATATATATGTACACTATAAATAAATGAATGAGTAAATTAAGTACACATACAGTATATATTTTGAAAATATTGACATTTATATTCATATAATTTATATTATAAATATTTCATATGTGAACTTAATATTTTTCATTAAATATATACATGCATGTGTGTGTATTTATATATACATAAATATGCATAGTACACACATAATGTAAACTAATGTTTATTTTGGATGTGATTTAATCATTTGACAGCACTGATTGTAAACTGCTTTGTTTGCACCAGCCCTGTGCTGCAACAGTTCAGCTTGTGTTAACAGGATACAGTGAATAAACTTTAAACAAGCCCATTTAAGAGAGCTAATCAGACGGCCTTCCTTTACTTTGAAGGTTCAGTTTCCAAATCCGTCTCATAATCACACAGTGATTCGTCTGAACGTCCGCCTCCCGTGCGCCGGTGTGGAATACTGACTGGTGCCACAAGGAAAACCCTGTAAGATCATGTCTGACTCCCTTCAGTGTTTATTGTCTGGTAAATTAATTCCAGGTCAGTCTCACCACTGTGGAGGACTACACATGCATTTTGCATAAACTACCACAGCTGCCTCTGTTTGCTCTCAAATCATCCCTCTGCCTTCACCCTTAAAAAGCCTAATTTATTAACATTGGCACGGCTTCACAGCAATGTATTTCCCGCTAGCGGGGTCCTTCAGTGCAGGCCTGTATTTGAAGTGCTGTATCTTGTGTCATGCAGACATACACACACACAGGAAAGGAATGTCCAGTGCTGACTGCAGGATGTTATCATAGGCAAGGTTTTCTGTAAATACCTGTATGTGAAAGCAGCTCTTGATGTTATATTTTGGAGGTCATGTTGAAATATCCTGCTACATTAGTGCTTTACAATGCTGTATGTACCAAGGTGGTTCTTTTGGTGACTGTGTGAAGAATGACACTGTGATTCTGCAGTTTCATCATTAAAAGCTGTTTTCACTCAGCCGTATGTTCTCAGACAACCTGGATGCTCATCCAGCTGAGAACCAGCACTTAACCTACTTGCAGAGGGTTGCAATTTAGCACAAGAGCTCTGGAGTGCATGTGACTTGAGCGGTGTTCTGATTCGCACTGTCTCTGCACCCGTGACCGTTGGACATCTGTAGAAGTTCAGTTCACTTGGCAAATTTGTTCATTTGGAATAAACTGCAATGTCCTCAAATATCAGATTTTTAAGTTCTGGAAGTTTTCTTTACACGTTAATTCAGTGCTTCAGTGAATTTTATAATGGTTTCAGTTGGCAATACACATGCAGTACCTTCTTATATTTAGGGATTTTACTATGTTTAAATATGTTTTGCAGATCTTCACTAAAAATGTCAGCAGATTTCCAAACAGACTTGTGTAGATTATGTATTAATATAATTTTTTAAAATGTGAAGTACTTGATGCAATTCAGTGATTTTAAGTTTGTCATAACTGACCCCTAAATTTAGCGATTTAAAAACAGGCTGCAATTATTTATTTATTTTTTTACTGTTATGGTCACAATGTTCTAGCTTTAAAAGCATACACTTGATCCCAGTGCCACTGTGTCCAGTGGTCAGCCGATATGTCATCCGATATTTGGGATTTGTTAATTATCGGCGTTGACCACGTCAGGAGAAATTTTTATTCTATCCCTGAGCTTGCACGGCGCTCGCATTCTGTCCTCATTAGTTTACTCTATCTGTGTAACAATTATGTCTGATTTATTATTAGAATTGTTAAAGTAAACTTGTTTGAAAATATTGTATCAGTAATAGAAAGTGCAAATATTATTCCTCATCCACCATTACTATTCAGCAAATGTGCACTCATAATTTCAACAAGGCCTTGAATATCTAACAAACATTTACATTTTTTACAAACCTTGAAGGATATCTGCATAGGCCATCCAAAAATCCATATTGGTCGAGCACTAGGGTTTAGTTGTAAATATCTGAACTGTGTTCATGGTTGTAAACTTGCACTGGTTCCCTTTGCCACATGATGCTCTTCCTTTCCACGGCACCAAATTCATTCTTAGGATGTTTGTTTGTGGTCGGGTCAACCACACTGATTGATGCTGGCTAATGTGTAGTTAAGTTGGAAACAAGCCTTTTGGTTTCTTCCCATGTTGTCACATTATGTACTTTACATTTAACCCTGATATTATGACGCATAGTGTGTCTTTTGAGGCTTGCAGGATGTGAAAGCTGATGTTCTTCGCTGCAGCAGGAAGACAGATTTTGTCAATGTTTCCGTTTCCAAAGCTTGTCTGCTTTCTCGATTTATTCTTTGAAAATGTCCCCTCAAGTCAGTAAGGCTATTAATTAACCTCTTTCTATGGAAGAGTTTAATCTGATGCTGATTTAT
>JAUZSZ010000132.1:21935057-21946683 GCA_034780575.1 Labeobarbus marequensis
GGTTTATTTGTCCAGTCTGAATGACTAAATAAGAAACTAGTAGTTTGTAAAGAAGTCAGTATGAGACCACATCTTAAATCCAGATTGTATTTTCACACTCCAAGTAGATTATTAGACCAATAACCTGCTTAGGAGATTCCCAATTTTAATTTATTGTATGACCTTTGTGACTAGCATCCAGGCTCCGGTAAACACAACGTAAATGGTAAATGAGATTTTGTGCATTCAGACCAAATAGCCATACATTCTGTCATTCATCACGGCACATCCGCCCAAACACGCCTGAGGCGAGAGTCGCCTGCTGATCTTGACTAACAGTTCTCCCCACATCAGCACGCGAATGAACTGCCTTCCCAGAGTGCCTGGAAGCTGTTTTTGTGGCTGTTAACTTCAGCCTCTCGTGCAGGGGGCTGCTCTGCTGCAGATATACGGTACCTGCTTCAGTATTCTCCTTTAAGCCCTCATCCACTTCCCAAACTCTTCCCTAATGTCCCCCTCAGCTCTGGCACGGCATATGATCTCATCAAAATTCAATTTTACACTCTAGGAGCTTTCCTGCCGATAATGAAGGATAAAGACGTCTTTTCCCTCTCTAGCCATCTGTAACCTGCAGTGTAAAGCTGGAGAATCCCACCGTTTGGAAGAGCGGTTTGAGTACTGAATCCTAATCGGCAAAGCTACAGACAAGCACAGGGACAAAGAGGGGTGGGGAAGCGGTGAAGGATAACACAGAAAGGCACTTCACGGAAAACCCGCAGTTGTTGCTCTAGGTCAGGGCGGCGTGTACGTGTGTCCATGTGCCGTGTGACATATGTTGTGTAAAAAATGTCGAGCCGCAGTTTCCTTCAGGGCTGCGGGAAATGGGTTTGCCAAGGTGACAATGAGCAATGGCACAGGTTTCGCTGGCCTTTCTTAAGCCAAATGGGAAAGGGGTTACTTGTTTTCTCGCTCCAATGTATGAAATCCTTATAGATTTTCTACACTGTTACAAAAAAAATCGATTCTTGCGCTGGAATGACATAAATCTCCTGTGGTGTTTACTTTGGTGCTTTTAACAACATTTTTCACTCTTGTCTGGTTTAAAACTAAATGCTTAAATTGAAGGGATTGTTCACCCCCCAAAAATTTAAATTCTGTCCTCATTTATTCACCGTCATGACTTTTTCTTCTTCTGCAGAGCACAAATGAAGATATTTTGAAGAATCTTTCACCTGTTTTTGTCCATACAATGAGCAATAACAGTCTTTGTTCAGCAATGTTGTTTTAGACCCGCCGATTGAGCAAAAAACATTGAGGCATTTTCCTTAACTTCTTTTTTTATTCCACATAATGCATAGAGGTTTTGAATGACATGAGGTTGTGAAAATTGTGGTAGAGTTTTCATTTTGAGTGAATTGTTTAAGATGGTCAATTCTAAGAGTTTAAAATTAATTTGTGCTGTTTTGCCACATTGTAAATGGGATGCACAGTGTACCATATTAGTTGTAGGCTGAGATATATGTGTATATATATATACATACACACACAGACACACACACACACACACTCACACACACACACACACACACACACATATATATATATATATATATATATAGATAGATAGATAGATAGATAGATAGATATATATACATTACATTTTAACATTATTGGCTGATTTTTGGATATTTAGTTGCACATGCTCATTTTATATACTTAGATGACCTTTGCCATCATCTAACACTCAAAATTAATATTTAAAAACACTAATCTTTTAAAAACACTGTTAAATGTAAATTTTCAGTGAGTCTCATAATAAATATACATTTTTTATGCTGTACATTACAATGTTGTGAAGCCTAAAATTCACATTTGAAATAGCAGTTTTTTTTTTTAAATTTTGGACAAAATAGTACAATTTTAATATCAGTCAGATGTCTTAAATCTTTATTAAAATTATTGCTAGAAATAATGGTAGAGTAGTAGATAGGAATTTTGATATATACCATGGTACTGAATGAATACACATACCGATGGTGTTTAAATCATTTTTTTAGTTTAAAAAGTACAACGTGTGTGATGAGCATACTCTTTCGCAAGCATCTACATATATGTCGAATTTTCTGTTCTGCTTTTTTTCAGCCCTTTCAGATGTTTTCACCCATATCATCCCAGCTCCCTCCACCATGTAATCTACAGAGAATGAGGTGGAATGAATCACTGAATGATTTTCCTGTCACCCATTGGCCTCTGTTCTATCTAAGAGATGTGCAGCATTATTATGCACCTCTGCTGAGTTGGGAGTGTGTGTGTATTTGTGTGAATGTGAATGAGTGGGAACCTTGAGAGGTCATACCTGAGGGCCAGATACTCATGTTGCAGATGGGCTTGAAAAGCACTCATTGATTCCTGTGTCTAGAACAAGGCATTTATGGGTAAATCCATCAAAATCCTTCTGTTAAAAGCTGTTCCACCTGTGTTCGTGACCAAGAATAGAAATACAGAGTAGACATGTGACTTAATCATTAGATGTGGCAAAATTTGACTTTCAAGGAGACCAGTTCCCTTAAACATATCCATATATATGTTTAAGGGAATTGCTCTCCTTGAAAGTAAAATTTTGTCATTATTTACTCTGCTTCATGTCTGCTTAATTTCTTAATAAGTGTCTGCAGTCTTTTTGTCCTCAATTCATTAATGTGAAGAAATATAAAAAATATAATCTACATTATTTCAAAATATGAATACTTTGCCTTTGAAATAACTTTTCTTTTATTCTGATGTGACCAAGGCCATGTGGATGAGAAAAACTTGTTGGCAATGGTTTGACCCAGAAAGATACGTGAAATAGGGTTATAGGGTTAAACATTTAAAAAGATATTTTAACAATTTTTGAAAGAATTCTCTTATGCTCACCAAGGCTGCATTTATTTTTTCAAAAAGTTCAGAAAAAAACAATTATATTGTGAAATGTCATTGTAATTTTATAATAAACTGTTTTCTAATTTAATATATTTTAAAATGCAGTTTACTCCTGTGATGGCAAAGCTGAATTTTCAGCATCATTACTTTTCTATGTCACATGATTCTTCAGAAATCATTTTAATATGCTGATTAGCTGCACAGGTAACATTTCTTCTTATTATCATTGATGAAAACAGTTTTTGCTGCTTAATATTTATTCAGCATTTATTTGAAATGGAAATCTTTTGTATCACTGTAAATGATTTGCTGTTATTGTACTGTCATACACTTAACAATTTAAAGCATCCTAGCTGAAAAAAGTTTTTTTATCTTTAAAAAAATAAATAAATTAAAACAAATCTTACTGAACCCAAACTTTTGAATGATATACTGATACCATGTCCTTTGTTTAGCTGGTTTTGCATGCCTGGCACTATTTTCCACTAAATATTCGGTATCACTTTGAAATATGTCACATTCTAAGCTAAATGTTTGTTAAAACGGTTTTATGCTGTCTGTAATCATAAAAGACATTTTGGCAAAAATCGTTCAGTATTATTGCATGCAGGACATGCACATGATCTCACAAACCTTTGCATGAACTCAGAGCGTGAGATTGAGTTTTACTTCATAAAGCACCTGTAACCTCTCTAACTCTCTAACTCCAAATTCCAGTTGCCTTTTGGCAGGTGTTCCCTGTTCACCTACTTTCATCCAGTCCATTACTCCTGTAGCGCATCTGTGCGTGTGTACGTGATCTCCTCTGGCATGCTTCACCCAGAATCCCTCTCCCTGGGGCTTTCTCCCCACCCAAATCCCATAATTGATGGAATTTCCCCAGATGAGAGCTAGTAACTGGAAGTATCACATATGGAGCAGTCAAAAGACAACACACGGGGGATCAATTAGCTACAGTAACCCTGTACTGCCTTCACACGAGCTCCATTCTATTCTCATTACCTCCAACCCCCAACGGCCTGTAACCCTGCTCCTCATAAAACACACACATAATCAAGATTCACATTCTGCTGCCATTGATCACAGCCTTGAGCGGCTTTGCTGGGCCTTTGACGCTGTTGCCTGAAGACCCTTGATTTACACCCAGCATGTCCACAGTTGATTCTTTCACCATATGGTTTATTGAATTTGATTGTGTTTTAGCAGGATACTCATTGTTTTAAACAATTCGAGATTGTGGTAACTCAGCGGTTATTGTTGTGTTCAGGGATAAATGAGTGTTTCTCTGGATTCACGGAGCCAATTTTCTGCTTTTCCATTTAAATGTTGTTTTGAGCGCTGGTGGGATGAATGCTAATGATTCTAATTAATTGCAGATTTGATATAATCTAATTTGTCATAACATGCACAAACAAACCCATTCGTTTACCACTGGGAATCAAGTGTATTCGTTTCTAATTGATATTACTGTTTTGAGAATGAAATCTTAACTGAGTAACATTTCCCATAGACCCAAGCCATATCTAGAGACCAGAATATTATAGAGGCTTGAGCAATGCCCTAGCAACCACTCTGTCTGGACACCCTAACAACTGCACACATTTAGGGTTGTGCCACATGCAGAATTTAATTAAGAATGAATTTAATTTATTTATTTTAGTTTAGTAATTTTAGTACTTTAACTTAAATGTATTTAATGTCATGCCAACATTTTTACATTTTTAAATTGCCATATAATAATTATATGTGACTCTGGACCACAAAAGCAGTCATAATTAGCATAGGTATATTTGTAGCAATAGCCAAAAATACATTGTATGGGTCAAAATTATAGATTTTTCTTTTATGGCAAAAATCATTAGGATATTAAGAAAAGATCATGTTCCATGAAGATTTTTGAAAATTTCCTACTGTAAATATATCAAAACTTAATTTCTGATTAGTAATATGCATTGCTAAGAACTTCATTTGGACAACTTTAAAGGCAATTTTCTCAGTAGTTCGATTTGTTTGCACCCTCAGATTCCAGATTTTCAAATAGTTGTATCTCGGCCAAATATTGTCCTATCATAACAAACCATATATCAGTGGAAAGTTTATTTATTCAGCTTTCATATGATGTATAAGTCTCAAATTCGAAAAATTGACACTTATGACTGGTTTTGTGGTCCAGGGTCACATATTTGTGGTCAAGAGATGAGTTTTGGGTAGTTTTAAATTCTCAGATTATTATAATTGATCTGCCCTGCTCAGAATACTTGGTTACATTTTCCAAAGTGAAATACTTTTTTTTTTTTTCATTTACTTTGCTTCAATTTTTTTAACGCTTGTTTGTTTTTTCTCTCTTTTCTAGTTTTTTGCATTTCTAGTATCTCTGAGTTACGCTGGTAGTGCGTTCTTCAGTTACAAATCCTGGCACAGAGGAGATGAATAAAATGTGCTGGATTATAGTTTATAATCAAATGTTAAAAATATGACTCATTCTATTATTGTTCAGGTATGGACTAAACTTGAAAAAATATTTAATACTGATAATCGTCTTTTATATTAAAAATAAAGAAATGTATGTTTTCCTCTGTAGGCCTATGTATTTGCAACCATTCCACACAGATCTAATGCACAAACGATATTTGGATATCTTTCTCATATTTTATATGGACATGCATAACTTACATTATTTTAACACAAGGCTCATTGACTGGTTGGGAATGAATAGACATGTCTCACATGTGCTTTGAATGTGCCTTTTAATGTTGGTTCATATTTGCATAATCTAAAATTATGATGAAAATCCTCATGATGCCACCTGACTCACTTATTATAAAAGCCTTTTGTATTTCACCAAGCATACGTGCAACTGTCAAATTAAAGCTGTCAATATTTTGTCCCTTGAAAGCACATCTGATTTGCTTCTTATTTTTATAAATGGCAAACTCATATTATGGTTGCATACAATAAAGCTGTTCACATTTGGGCTATAGAAGGCAAATTTAATAAGACGGGGAAGTTCACAAAAGTGCATCCATGCACCCCATCTCCCACACAAAATCAAAGATGTCAAGTTAATACGGGAATGTGATAAAATACATGCTTAAGTCTTCATCTATTATGTCATAATGTGCTCCAACGAATTGTGATTCATGCTCTCAGGTCTTAAGATACAGTATGACTTGTGAATCATGACGTGAAATTGAGCAACGGCAGTAAATCGTGTCAGATGCAGTTTCCTAACCACATCACACTAGACGCGCGCGCTTTGGTCGCGTCGTTTGCAGTGTATTGTTATACATCACCCAGTGAACGATAATGGGGATTTTATTTCTGGAATACTTACTATCAAAACAAGGAATTCTGAAGGTCGCTGAGCTCGTAAGTATTTCTAATCTACACCTGTCACAGTATCAGACTACTGAACACGCCTTTCCGCGTTTCATTTTTTTCAGGTAATCTATAATAGCCTACTAATCGCAACAGTTACTATAATACTAGAAGAAACAGCATTTTGTTTGTGTGTGCAGGTGATTCTCCTTATAGCGTTTGCTTGCGTTCGTTCCACGTGGTACACTAGTTTCTACGCTTACGGTTTCTTTGAAGGGGTCACGCTTGGTTACTCCATCATGGTCGCCGTTTTTCTATTCCTGACTGTATTTGGGGTTCCGAAAAGGGCATCGTTTGTGAGCTGGACGATAGCCGTGAGTATTGTGTTCCATATAATAATTGCTACTCCATTTCAGATCACTATTCTTACAAAAGCTCACAAGTAAATGATCAGTAGTTGACGCATAACGTCCTTTTGGAATTTCAATATATCAAATCCAGATTAAGCTTGTGTGCTTTTTAGACACGTTCCAACAAACATGCAAATCTGTTAAGTTGTTTTTGGAACAAGGTAGCTAGTTGACCAGCTAGAAACCAGTCTGTCCAAAACTAGTTACCAGCTGTATTTTCCAACTAGGGTAATCAATGGTGAATGATAGTATGGTGATTTCAAATATTCTGTGTAGTGGCAATGCATGTATGATAATTATACTACATGACAGTTGTCAAAAAATTATGTTTAAAATTATACAGACAGCACGTCAAACTACCAGACGTGTCACTTTCCCATATTTGTTCCCACATCAACTGCTACCCACATTATAATCTGATTTAGTGTAACTGTATATGATTATGGACATTCTGATGAAGAATATCATTCTGTTTGTTCTTCAAGGAGTTTGTGCTTGATACACTGGGCTTCATATTCATCTCCACTGGTTCCATTGTAGCTGCTGTGAAGTCTTATGACACCCCCATTCTGGTTGCCGCCTCAGTAAGGGCTTCATCACAGTGAATGTTTTTCAGCTTTAGCCTGCTGAGTTTTATTACAGTCAATCAAACTTGTAAAAAAGGATTCATTCCAGTAAAAAGAAAATGAAACTAAAATGTATGTCAAAGACTGGTTTTGAGGTGTTCTCATTTTTGCAGCATTTCATTTCCATGACTGCTTGTACTATTGTAAGCTTTTCTGGTGTTTGTTTTTCAGGTGTGTGGTCTTCTGGCCTCATATCTCTCAGTTGTTAGTGTGATACTTTCATTTGTTGCGGCTCGCCGCTTACAACCTGAGGGTAAGTTAGGAGCTGAACGTGTTTTCAATGTGTATTTCAAAATATTTAGATAAACTGAACATCTGCAAAACATTTTCAGGTGCTTTTGAATCCTGAACTGATTATTTGAAATAATGTACTTCTATTCCAGGTCCACCAGCATAAAAACATTGTCTTGATGTTTATAGTGCTTCTTCTGAAATGTCTAACTGCCCTCAACACATGACAGCATGGATGGGGAATTGATAAAGGGTATGGTTGTTTTAGTAAATTTACATAGAATAGAATATAATTTATTGCACACATGGCTTATTGCAATTAGATGGTTTTAATACTATAATTAATATATAATGTTTTACTTTATAATAGCCTGCCAATAATTTACTGGTGCATTCAATTTAACAAATGGCCTTTATTTTCAATTTAATGTTATAATAGTCTCAACACTGTTTTGTTAATAATTTGTTTAAAAAATATTTTCCTGAGCAGTTTTGTAATGTTAGTTGGTTTGGTGGCCAAACTTGTTTATCTAATGCTTTATGAAAGAGAAATGAATGTTGAGAAATAAAAAAAAATATACAGTTTTTAAAATGTTGAACTGTTTGGAACTTCTGTTCCAAAGAAGATCGGTTTTTGCTGAGATCACAGTTTTCCTGTATCATAACGCTCTCCACCCACATGAAACAACGTCAGAGATCACAGCCATTCCCAATAAATACAACTTTAATAGAATGATTACAGACCTGATCCAGAGAAACATCACTACATCTTGTGAAATTACAGGACCATATTAGCGTATGTTTATTTCCCCCCCCTCTCGTAAGAAGTTCGGTTGATGACTGTACATGCAGGTGAGGGTGATCTGAGATCTCACCTGCCCTGCCACCTCTGCCTGCTCCCTTCCCCTCCCAGTACTAATTTCTAGCTGTTAAAGTCTCTAAACAGACAAATCTCTAGCTGAATTTATTCATTTTGCTCAAACTCCTGCGCGCGCGCTCGCGCACACACACACACACACATACACAGACAGACAGACACACACACACACACACAAATGAAAAGACAGTAATACTGATCGTGTTTGCATGATCTCTAGTGCATCCATTAATAAACAGTGCCATAACCGGCTGTAGGTGAGAGATGAGAACACACATACACAGAAACATCCAATTTTTAAGCTCTTATGAACATAGAAAACAAACAAATGAACATTTTTTTTTTTTACACCAGACATAGTTGTCAGTCCCATCAATGGTCTTGATCAGCAGTTACACAGACGACTTCATAAACCATATCTAAACTAAAAACTCTCACTCCAGTTAAATGTACATACTCTGCTACAATCAGCATTGTAAGAGATCATTTTCAGTGTCATTGCCTACTATTGTGTAATAGTGCAATATTTAGATACTTTTAATTGTACGCAACAGATCACATCAATCCGACTTGGTGAATCTGTTGACAGTTTAACAGCAGCAAAAAAGGGGTTATGGATATTACAAAGCATTGAAATCATGTCAGTATACTTGTTCTGGTCCTGTGATCGATACACTTAAGAATAGGTCAGGTATTGAGAGTGCTAAAGAATGACCACATCCAATGAATTGTTTGATCGAATCTCTCTGACTGAAATGTGATGCTTCCCTTTATTTTTATTTCATTTTTTGTTCAGATGAGGCTAAGACATTTAGATCAGTAAAAATGTGCGTTTGTTTATCAGAAGCTGAGTGACTTTTACTTTAGTCGAACAGGATCCTTCATATAAGATAATTCACTACCGAAAGCCAAGGAAAAATCTAACTTGCATGTAAATACAGTTCATAAGTTCACAAACCCCTTTCACTTTCTAATTCGGACTTCACCCTACATCCCCATTTCCTCTCTAATCCTCTCTTTTAGTGTCCTTCATTTCTACGACAACCCTGTCTCTATGGTTTTTTTACGGATCTGTCCGCTGTACATGTGTGCGTGTATGTGGAGACAGACATAGCAATCGCAATTTGCCCGACATGCAGCTTCAATCACTGGCCGTACAAGGAATAAACAGGAATAAATCCCCCTTCTGAACAAGATCAAGAGGAAGAGTGAGGGAGAGGAAGGGAGGAGAGGTGGCAGAAGGGAGGCAGGTTTGGGGGGGCGGAGAGAGCAGTGTAAAGGGGAGGAGCTTGCCGGTGAATAATCCCTGCCTCTCATTCAGGAATCGTCATTTTCGGCAGGGGGAGAGATTGCGTTAGGGGCTGAGTCGTCCAGGTCGGATTTGTTGGCGATCCGGTCCAGCTCAGCCTGGACATCTGTCAACCCCAACTTGGAGCCTGAGAACGAACAAGATAAGATCAAACTAAATTTGTATGAGTACGTTGGACAAAATTCAGATCATGTTAGTTGAAAGCAGTATTAACCTAAGCTTTAAAAGAATATTTTGGGTTCAATCCAAGCTAAGATTTCTCGAAAGGATTTGTGGCATAATATTTTGTTTCATAATATTTTGACTTTAATAATTTCATTCCTTGTTTTCTTAAAAAAAAAAAAAAAAAAACGGATTATGGGTGAAAGGAGGAAAATGGGACCAGTTCTTGGGAAATTTTAAAGTCAATAAAATTTTGCACATTATGTTGCCATTGTAAAATTGGATATAACTTTACACATAAAATGTAAGTAAGAAAGAGACTTCGCAGTTCGTGGTTTTATATTAACATGCATATTGTTCACATTATGTGGTCCAATTCACTTTTACTGCAAGTGCCTTAATGTAACCCAGATTTTAGCTTGTTTTTAAAGAAAAGAAGGGACAAATCGAAATAAATTTTGTGGTAGTAAGCATTGTGTTTGTCGATTGAGATTCACTTGTATTAAACCCAGAATATTCCTACATCCTAATACACTTAAAACCTTAGCGTGTCAGTGTTTGTGAGTCTGTGAGTGAACTATTAGCACAAGAGCAAGTGGAAGCCCAAGTAAGAAAGAGCCTTTACTTTTCCTATATCAATGTTAGCAGAAAAAACAGAAATAAGACATTTTTGAGCCTGAAGGAGAAAAGTAAATACATAGCGATGGAATGAATGGAGATGAAAGACTGTCAATGAACCTTCACACAGACTCACACACGCATTCAGGTTGAAAGCTGCTTTTTTTTAAAAAAAAAAGGAAAATCCAGCCAACACAATAACATTAAGCATGCAGTAAAAACTTTACTAATTGACCATCTGCGTATTTAGTGCTTCAAAAGGTACAATTAACAATGCAAAGACAATGTTCATTCAGAAATTATGCTTTAAGCCAAACAAAAGTCTTTGATCTGATGGGAATGTTATCACTGTTTAAAGGCTTATGATGTCTTAATTCCACTAATTATGTGCTAACAATTAGCCCTGCAGCGATTGTGGTTTGTAACTTAAATTAGTTTGCAAGACCTTGGTTTTGACATGATTCTCTGCCTTTAGAGTGCAGGCACCAAACAAACCTATCATTGAATTATTGTCATCTATGTTTACATATTTGGTAGACACTTTTATCCAAAGCAACTTGCATTGCATTCTAGGTATATATTTTTTTTCAATTCATGCATTCACCAGCAGTTTCCTGCTCCAACATAGTGCAACTTAGAAGAGGTGCAGTCACACTAGACTTTGTAACCTTCTGAACCAATCTATGATGATGTCCGAATCAATCAACTGAAGACATTTGACCAACAGAACATCTAAATGTCCCAGACTGAACACAAACTTGCTGTATAGTTTGCAGTGTTGTGGGGTCAGAAGTAATTTTGCATTCACAAAGCCTAGTGTGACCTCACCTAAAGATAAAATTCACCTGGGGTAAAATTATTTGCTTAAGCAAATACTGTTCAAAAGTGTGGGGTCAGTAAGATTTTTATTATTATTACTTCACCAAGGATGCATTAATTTGAACAAAAGTGGCAACAAAAGGTAGAAAAATGAAAATCTTAAAAACCATTTATCACCATTTCCACAAATGCAAGCAGCACAATTGTTTTCAACATTGATATTAATAAGAAATGTTTCTTGAGCACCAAATCAGTATATTAACATGACTTCAAAAGAATCATGACACTAAAGATTGATGCTGAAAATTCAGCTGTTATAACAGGAATAAATTACATTTTTAAATATATTAAAATA